>VYZQ01034946.1:12871-33129 GCA_013400655.1 Mystacornis crossleyi | reverse complement strand
CCTGGTCTGACTGTGTGGGAGTGTGGGTTGCAGCTGTGAAGGGGTTTTGGTGAAGTTTGACTGCATAAACTGGAGTTTCACCTGGTTTTAGTAGCTCTTGATTTTCAAGTGAACTTGTAATTCAGAGATTTTCTATGTTAAAAACTTCCCTGAGAGATGAGGTAAACTGGGCTTCCACGGGAACATATACAAGAAAACCATTATAGCCACCAAACTAAGCTGTTAGAATAAACTGAACCTATGTAGGAGTTTGCTTGGTAACAATTGATCAAACTAATAATGTTCATTATATCCCAGTCCCTGCAAGCAATTTTGCAAAGACAAATCAATGCCTTCCTTGTGTTTGGGCAAATCTCAGGCTTGAGCATAACACAAAATTCAGCTGCCAAAGAGCCACATCTGGATTTAGCAATGCTAGAAAAGCAGCTCTTTTTCAGTCTCTTCTGGATCTCTCTTGGGGCACTCTGCTCTACTTGGGATTGAGAAGGCTGCCTCTGAGGTGACTGCATTTGGTTTATATGGGAAATACTAAATTAATTTACCTTTCCTTTCCTAGATTCTATATATTTTGGGGTTTTTCTGTGCTTATAGCACAACTGTGAGTCTTTTTGCATCTTTGCAGCCTTCCATTGATTCCTCAGTGTGTTACTTTGGAATTTTTTTGTTTAGCTGTAACTTAGTCCTCACTGCTGTTCCCACAGTCTGAAATCCATATGAACATACAGTTTGTTACTGTTATTAGAAACTCAATCACTCTATTTTTATATCTAATAGTAATGTTCAGGTATCAGATATATTTGGTTGTTTAAAATTGACTACAGCTTATAAGTGTTAGGGAAAGGGTGGGAAATACCATACGCAGCAGCAATGGGATTTGTCTTTTCTGTTTATTAGAAATGCATTAATATCAGGGGCAAATCATGGCATGTTCTGAATTTAAAATCAGTCTCCTTTCTCCCTCATTATTTAATAATTATTTAATTTTCTTTGATTCTCTCTCTTTCTTTTCCAAGTTAAAGGACCAACTATGCTCTGGCCAAATCTCTACCAAGCCAAGCAAACCCCTTCTTTTTATCCTTCTTTGATACTATAAAGCTTCAACAGGACCAGTGTAAAATCCTTTGTTCTGCTCTTGCCACCTGACATCTTAGAAATAGGATTTATCTCTGAATGTTTATTCTCCTCTATTCTCCATTTTAACAGTGTAAATATTTGACTTTGCAGTTGTGAAGTTAGTATAAACTTCACAGTAAAAACTTGGCTTAATTAAAATCATCAAAAAACCTGACAGTTTTGTGTGTGTACAAGAGGCTGGGTCAGAATTAGCTACCTACAAATACTGTTGCACATGTTTCAAGGGCTTTTTATTCCTTATGGCAGAATGCCTTTCAAAGGTGAATTTTGCAGCAGATATTTAAGTAGAATTAGGTAACAAGAAAGAAAGTTTATATTCCTCTAAATACTGAAAGTTAGGTCTTATCCTAAAACTTCTTTAAATATACTTTCTAAGAATATGCTGGCACATGTGGGATAAGAAACACCAGTGCAAGTATGTCATAAATGCTGCTGAGTTTTAAATACTCTCTTGTTTTTATGCCTGCAATCATCTCAAAGCACACAAAAACTCCTAGAGGTCAGTCTAAATGAAATAGGGATACGATCAATTAGCTTCTTCATTTGCAGTAGTAATTGCTTAAAGATGTGAAAGAAGAGATCATCTTGAAAACTCGCTGGAAGCAGAAAATAAATGTATAGAGAGAAGTACATGGATTACTTTGATCTTTGACAGTTGCGTTTGATACTATGGCTAAATGTAGCAGTTGTCCGAGACATTTTTTTTTCCAATTAAAACTTTATAGGATAATTTGCCGTGGAGCTGAAGGTTCCACCACAGGATGAGACATTCAGTGGTACTGAGATCTGGGTGAACAGAGAGCTGGATTGCAAACAGCAGCACTTGAGGTTTTGTGTACAATGCAATGCCAGGTGCAGCTTGATTTCATAAAACAATAACCCCTGGCTGATGGAGTGTAATATGGCACATCTTCAAGAATAAATGAGATAAAATATTCCAATTACAGACTAATCTTACTTCTTTCTATCCTGAGCCAAGTATTTGCCTCAATTGTTCAGCAACAAATTACCCCAGGAGCAGAGAACTACCACGGAGGATAACAAAGTGGCGTCTGCTCAGGGAGATTAACTGTTGATCGGATTCTCATATTAAGAGTTCTTGAAGGAAAAGAAGCAAACTAATTCACAGCAGATGAGACACTGATGTCTTGTTCTTTGTCTTCAGAGGAGCCTTCTGTGCTGTGTTCAGTATTTTTTTGGAAGCTGCTTTTTGAGGATTTGTGTGTGCCTTCTGCACAACACATGCTGCAATAAAAAATAAATTCAAACTTACAGGAACAGTTTCATGGGGGCTGGTAAGATTTTAGAAGTCTTGAGTTGTGACAATTAATGCCTGTGTTCAACACCTCTGAGAGATTTGATTAATGATCTGTCGTTAACTCTTTCCTGTATATGTGTCATAAGAATGTGTTTATTTTTCTCTTCTTTGGGATTTCAGTTTTCAGACTGAGGCTTATTTTGCCCTGCATGCTGCAGAGGGGAATTTATAAAGAGGCCATACTGAGATGTAGAGAGAGTTTCAGCCATACTGTGAAGGTACATCTATTACTTTGTTAAAGAAGTTTTAGGGAAGGATCCCAAAGTATGTGCTGCAGTTGGATTTACTCCTTTTTACTTTAAGCTTTGCCCCTCTGCACCCCAGTAAATATTTTTATGTAGCTGCTCTAATGACAGCCTTTGGTTTACTCTGCAGTCAGAGCTTTTTGCAGGGGGGTTCTTTGCAGTCATCCACAGCCTTCCCGGGGCTTGGATGGATATGGAATTCCTCCTTTGCTTCCAGTTGGATTTTGTTGATCCACAAAGACCCACTACTGAGTTTGAAGTGCTTCACAGTCAAGTATAAGTTACTGCAATGATTAATTAGTTTATAAATATTTTCTACAACTTAACAAAATGTATCATTACTGCGTTGGAAAGAGCCACTTAAAACTGTGTGTGTATTTTAGGCTATGAAGATCAGCTGCAATTTTAAATGTGTAAAACCACTCCACTGGAATATCTCTGCGCAGATGGGAGATAAAACTCAGCCAGATTTTTCAGTGAGTCGTTAATGGTCATTGTTTTGAGAAATTCAGGGTTTAACCTAGCATAGTATGTAAGTGTAACACTTCACCTGTTGTCTCCTTTATTATTACACACCCAGATTTAGGTTTATTAAGCTCTTTTGCAAGCACAGGCTGTTAAAGGCAGTTCCTGACATCAGTTCTTTCCTTGCTCTCTTGAGAAGACTGAGAAGGATTTAAAACAAAGCCCAGCAACCTTACGTGGTCCTGACTTATTCCTGAAACAGCCCAAACAGTGACTCCTGATTACTTTCTGTCTTCTTTCCCCTCAGTTTTAAAATACAGGGGTTTTTGACTTTTTGTTTCAGGTTGAACTGAGCAGCATCCTCTAAATCCCTTTGGTTAACAGTCGCTGCCACAGCAACACTATGGAGCACTGGAAAACCCCTGAAGAAAGTGATTTTCAGAATATTAAAAGGAGCTCAGAGTGAAGGGGCTTTGATGAAATGTGGCAGGTCACTGTGCTTAGGGGGTGGCTGGTAAATGTGACTGTAAGGAGGGTTTAATGAGGGGCTTCTGTTTTATTTTAGAGGGTGGGATTATTGGTTTGCATCTGCTTAGGTAGTGGATAGCTTTGGTAGATAGTGATAAGAGCACAGGTAAGATGCAAAACCAGAGGTGCTGATGGAAATCAAACCTTTGGAGAGCCACTTGATCCAGTGCTGGGGCTCCTTGAGAAGGGGGCTCAGGTGCAGGAGCTGCCTTCAGCTGCAAATACTGGTAAAAAAGCCTTGGTTCCTCCCAGCCAGCCACCCACGGAATGACTGCTGTTCATTTCCCCTGCCCTGTGAGTAACTGAGTGGGCTCACGTTGGCTCCAGCCAAGTTGTGCTCCAGTGCATTGTGGGTTCACTGCTGTGTGTGCAGATTGCCTGTAATGCTATAAACTAGATTATGAAGGGGTTTGCCAATGTTTTGGATTCTCAAAGTGCCTGTCTATCCTTGAGACCTCTGCAGTCAGCCAACTGCTCCAGGCTTGGCCAGCCACACTGCTTGGCAAATCGAAAGGCGGTCTCATTATGGATAATTTGATTTAACATACCTGCTCACAAAAGCAGGTGACTCTTCATTTAGCTAGTGAGATATTAAGGCTCATATTTCAACAGGTTTGGAATTATGGAATGATACTTTTTTTTTTTCCTGGATTAATTTAAAGTATAATTGACCAATTTTTTCGGTTTAGCTGTTGCAAAACTCCACGTACTCACTTTGCTAACTGTTTCAACAATCCACATTCGTGTGAATAACTTACATTAACAATGTCTAAAAGGCTCCTTCTTGCTTTCTGCTTTCACTTAAATAAAAACCTCAGGGGAAAAAAAAACCCACCTGTCCATTTCTTTCCATGCTTTCTGACAGGAAGTTGTTTCAAATGTGAGTTTTCTCTAACCTCCCAGAGTTCAAGTGTTCCTCTAATTGGTAATTCTTACTGGGAACGTATTGTTATGATGGCTCCAATTTCTATATGGTAGAAATTAGCATGGATCTTCCAGTCTTTCCCCAGGTGCCAAAACTGTGAAAGCCAGGCCCTAAACCCAAGAGATTGCTCTGACCAGAGCTAGAAATGTTCTGTGATGCTTCTCTTTGGTTCCTAATGGCAAAGCTTCAAAACCCATTCCTCCAGCCTCCTGTAATTCCATAGGAAAATGGGACAGAACAGGTATGCAATTCATTACTTTTGTACCTTGGCAGACTGCAGATTTTGATGTATCATGTGGGTTGTGGGTTTTTTTTAAGGCACTTATTTCTTCAATCATTAAGTTCTATTAATGCAACACAGGTATGTTGGATTACAAGATGTATCCTAAAATTCCAACCAGAAGTCTTAAAAATGCATTAGTTGTATATTTACAGCAAAGGAGAAGCCTTTCTGCTAATGTCCTGAAATGTGTGCCAGGTCTTCAGGGCATGCTACATAATGTGGCCCTAAGAAGAAATGCCCTACTTTCAAAGCTGAGGAAGTTACGGCAATGAATTATAGAATTAGATGGTGAGGAAACAATGAAGGAGACCTGAGAACTATTTGCAGGGAAGTATTTCTAAACTTGTACACTAGGGCAAAAGGAGTGGTACCAAACTCGTGCACATGCACATTAAATGTATTAACCATCTTCTTGCCTTATGTAACATATCTAAATAATTTAAATGTGCTCTTTATAGAACTAAAAGAACATATTGCTTGAAGCAAAGTGTAAGGGGTATGGGAAAGGGTTTTGATAAAAAGATTTCATACCCTTTTAGCTGTACAAATGACAGCCCAAGTACTGTTTTTCCATAACTGTTTATTGGAAAAGCACTAATGAAATTAATGAGAGTTCCTTTGCTTCTTCCAACCTTAACTTGGGCTATGACCATTATTAGTTTTGAGGAAAACTGTCCTTAGTATGTTGGATTCACTGCACCCACCATGTATAATGGAAATCCTCCTTTCAGAGGCAGAAAACAGATCTTTGTTCAGATGTTTTAAAACATTTTTTTAAATCAGATATTTGTTCAGATTTTTTGCATGTTTTTTTAATCTTTCTTATCCTCTGCAATGAATTTGGGGGCAGGTTTGCAATCAGTTCTGGCCAGGTTACACCTGAGAAAGATTGAGGTGGCCCCAGAGTAGCAAATTGGCTCAGCTGAGATGCAGGTGAGGGCAGTCACGTGTGGGGCCAGTTGGAAACAGCTGGGAAGCTCCCAGCCTCCGGTTCTCTGTGGGCCCTTGGGAAGAAAACATGCAGCAGCCAGGGTAGGTTTTGTTGGGTTTTTTATACTTTGTTTCATGTTTGTATACAGTTGTGCAGTTTCGATGTTTCTTCATTGTGGTCTTTGTGATGGAAATCATCAGGAGATGTTAAGGTTCATTCTTTAATATTTTTTTTATAGTAGCCTGGTTTTCTGTGCTAAAGTGAACTGAACAGCTGAAAGTAGTTAACTCATTTTTATCTATACAGTGTCAAGCAGAGGCGCTGCAGAGCTCATGCTCTTGAGGGCTAACAAATCATCACTGTGGGAGGAGAATGTGACACTGCAACTAAGAACAATTTGGATAACTAATCAAAAGTGCTGTTTTTGTTGGTTTTTTTTTCTCTGAGTCTTAATTTTTTGTTTTGAAGTTCCTCATTAGTAACATTAAAAGTGGAATGATGTTCTTAAGATATTTGACAATTGCAGAAGCCCTTTTCTGTTTGCAGCTGTACAATGTGATGTTTCAAAGTGCTTTTCTCCCTTTTGTAACAAATCTTAATTTTGTTCAGCAGACAGTAAACATTTATTTTTTTCCTCCTAGAGATAAAGAATTTGCATGCAAGGTTTTTGAGTTGCTCTGAAACAATATTTGTCTTGATAATTGGATGCATTTATCCAGTTTTGTGGATGTTTCTTCTATTTTAAAAATGGGTTGCTGTTGTTCTTCAGCAAGGTCTGTCCCTTAAAAGACTTGTTTACTGAACCCAGCTTCTTAAATAAATTACACTTCTAAAAATAAATTACAGCTTCTAAAATATATTACACCTTTGCAATATAAGCTGTGTGAAAGGAAAACTCCAATATTATTATTCCATTTACTCTGTTAAATCCTTTCAAAAATGGGGTGCGTGTTGGAGATTATTTTTTCCCTTTTTAAAGCTATTTCAACACCTGGTATTTACTTAGGAAGCCTTGAGGACACATGTGGTTCTCAAATTGCTGCTGTTCTCCAAACTTCTCTCTGTTGCTCTTTGGATGAGCGTGATGGACTGGTTTGCATACCTGGGATGCTTCATTTCTCACCAGGCAGAATCACGTGCTGACATCTCTCAGGGAGTCCCATATGCCAAGACACCTGAGCCAGTCTTTAATGCCTCCCAGGTATGTGGCAGGCCTGGAAGAACCTCTCTCAAACTTCCTCTCCTGTCACTTTGCTATTTTTAAGAGCTATCTTAGCAGCATGCAGAGACGAACAGACTACAGGAGTAGAGACTCTTACGTATTCCTTTCAAGTAATAAATAAATAATGCATTCCAGGCTGTGCTACCAGCAGATGTTTGTTGTTCCAACTTCATGGTTCTAGAGATAGTTAGTAGCAAGTTCAAAAGTAGTTTTATAGTATTTCTGGGGAACAACAACAGAAAAAGACACTGAGAACTGTTGCAGATTTCAGTTCCTGGAAAACAACTTCAAATATTTGCATTTTTCATGTTAGGAAGAGAAAGGGGAGTTAAAATTCTGAAATCATGGAGTGGCTTTCATTAAAAGTAGACTTCAGCCTCAATGGCCTCTCTAGAAGACGAATTCTAGTAATTAATAAGCAGGATGTCTGTCTATTGTGGTATGCATTAATCTGTTTAGCTCCTCTTTGATGAGCTGAAGGTTGTTGTTGACTGACTTTTCTTCAGTGTCAGTGTCCTCTGACTGCAACAGTGTAATTTCTATTTCCCACTTACAGAGGAAGAAAGGCTCTGAAGGATACAATGACCAGGATCACAGTCTTTTGGTTGGGGTTTAGGAAAGTGTTTCATTAATTGGAAAGAGATGAAGGTGTGCTCAGAGTCAAACCCTTCTCTGACAGGGTAGTGAACAGGTATTGCACTCATTTGGTGGAGACAGCATTTTGCTTCTTATTCTAGTTGTGCCTACCGGCCTGTGGTGGGACAAGGGTCCCTTTGGCACAGGGTTACAGACAGAGTAATTGAAGACCTTCCACCCCAATTGATGTCCATCTGATAATTTGAAGTGTGGTAAAAATCTTTAAAAGATTTCTTTGGTGAGTTTTGATAGTTTAATAGTGATTGTAATTTAATTTTCATTTCACTTCTTTCATTGGCTTTGAAAGAAAGAAAGCAGTGGTTTTGGTTATCTGAATTCTAAAGGGTTCAACTCCAAATGCTCTTAATTACAATAGATTTGTTTTCTAGGGTTGGGAAATAATGGCCTGGCCACGTGCACAGTGCTGGATGTGTATCACTGTATGTGCACAAGCACTCCCAGAGTTACTATTGAATACTTTCTCAGCAGATATTGGCCTCTAGTTTATGTATAAAATAAAGGAATAACAAATACTTAAAGGCATTCTGATACACCCTTCTCCCTGCCACACCAGAGAGCGATCATTCCAAATGGGATTACACAGCAATATAACAAATGTCATTTGGTTTCTGTCCTCCAGCTGTAATCAAATAGCAGGAAAGTAGGAAAAGCATTCTCTCATGCATATGGTTTTCTACTATGTTTTCTTTTTCTGTGATTGCTGTTTCACTTTTATTAATGCTTTTTTTTTCTTAAGCAAAGGATGAGAAATGTGTATACTTTTTTGAAATGATGTTTTAAATGATGGAATTCAGTGTTCTAGTTCTGCGTTGGGGAAGTAAATTTAGATCTAGGAGAGAACGTGCGTTTTGGGAGTATCTAAACTTGTCCATGCACTTTATCTGGAACCACTTGTGATATCTGAGGGCAGTATTAAAAATAAATAAATTCCAGTGAACAAATTAATATTGAGTCTGAACTCTCTTCAGAAACCTGCTGCTCTTTGTCCTTATTGTTAGTTCGGTTTAGACACATCAGTTTGGATAGAAAACCACAAAATAATGTTGGGTAGGTTTGGAGGGGTTTTTGCCCTTTTATTCATCTTTTTTTGGTTGTGTCTGCTTACCTGAGTAAGTGTCTTGTTTGAGAAAGGCTTCCCAGGCCATGTGTATTGAGGAATGAAGAGGTTTCTCTGTGAGCCACTGCGAGGGTGCGCAGGGCAGTGGCCTTTGGAGAGCTCCCAGCTGGGACATGGGGAGAGGAGGAGCAGGACTGTCCCTGCTGTCACTCCTGAGCTGGGCCAGCAAAGGCTACACCTGGCCTGCAGTGAATCCCTCTGATGGGAGAGGAGGATGGGCTGCAAGCAAACTTCAGTTTTTGTTAGATATTGTAAGAGTCACTGTCGGTTTCCGTTTCTCTGCTTTCGTAAGTCAAGAAGGTGGTGTGAGATTTGAATACCTGCTCCCTTCCAGTGCTTCTGCTTTCTCAGTTTTTGTGCCAAAGCATGAAAATTCCCGCGACAATGTTACCATTTTGCTAATGGTTCATGCCCTAGTGGATACCCTCCATTGCCCTAAAATATGCAATCATTTAATTGTCATTGCAATCCTATTATATTGCCATTATGGAACGTCTGGTGGGGAAAGCTATGAACATGTTATTAGTGCTGAAAGGGACAATTTACTGAATCTCACTAAATGCCATCACTTCTCAAAAATGAAACAAAATTACTTTATTATGCATGTCCTGCTTTAATATTCTGCTCAGATAATGATTGGGAGCCATTGATCTTTTTCTGAAGGGAGACTTTTTGTACAATTTTTAGTTTATTGCAGCAGTAGGAATGCTAAAAACTTCTTGACTTCTTCCAGGATCCTTCCTTATGTTAAAAAAAAAAAAAAAGGCAGCTCTCGTTGAACTGGAGTTGTGAGTACAGATTTTGAAGCCTTTTTTGTTTAGTGACTCAAGTAATGTTCCTATTCATAAATTCATACAAGTGAGTCAGATCTCCTCTTTCTCCTGGCACTCTCCTTTTTGGTCCCTCTTTCCTTGCTTTTTTCAGCTGTTTTGTAAACTCTTCAGGGCACAGGGTACATCTTAATGAGTCTCTGAAATAACATTATATTCTGCTCTGTACAGCCTCACTTGAGGTCTCCAATTACAGCCAAAGTACAGGTAATTAACTCCCCATGTGTGACTCTTGTGCTGGAGGAGGGTTGCTCACATTTGAAGCACATGCAACTTGCTGTCAGTGTGGGAGCTTAAAATTGTAGGCTATTCCCAGAGATGGTTCAGTGGATTGGTGAATTTGAAATTCTTACTGATTCTAGAAATTGCATTTCCTTCTGTGGATGGCAGGTGAGGCTGAGTGAATCATTCCCTCGTCTTTGAAATTACCATTCAAAGAGCTACGGGAAATCCAAGGAAAATAACATTGTGGAACAATATGGGGACCAACAGGGACTTCTCCAATGTATTAAAATTTCCAGAGGAAAAGCTATTTTAACCAGAAGGAAAGAAAGTATCATAGAAATCCTTTAATATCTTCACAGTTTGATGTCTTCCTAAGTGCACATAAAACAAGAGTATTAAATGCAAATTATGATTAATAATTTGAGTTTGGGGGGCATTAAAAATCCTAAGGTATGATAAATGCAAAATGTATCAGGATTAAAAATGCAGATATATGCTTACATTGCAAGTGCATCACCAAGCAAAGCAAGAATAGTCTGTTGTGACTTTTTCCTTTTTAATTCATGTGATATGTTTTGCTGTTTCATATGGATTCTGCAAATATCTTTCTTTTTTTTTTTTTTTTTTAATCCTAGATTTCTTCCTGGTAATTTTGAATTTGTAGTTCTGGGCCAGCTGATACAACACAAATAGAATTATTACTATACAACTTCATTTGGAAAAGGGTTTTTGAAAAGCAGTTTTGAATTGCCTTGTGGCAATTCTCTTGTACATAAACTCATTTTAACTGCATAAAACCTACTATATTGCATCTAGAAACTGCAGTGAATGTGCATTTAGATGTTATGAATAACTGCAGTTAAGTAGAAATGAAACAGAAATAAATCTGAATTTTATTTGCACTTTCCCTTCATTTTAATGCCACTCAAGCTGCTGCTACCTTTTATCCTCAGAGTAACATAGCTGTTAAGGATAAAGAGCGTGTGTGTTTTTCTGTGAAATGCTCAAGTACTGTTGGCCTACATGTAACATGGTTTATAACCACAGAGGCTGTGCAATGAAATTTTGACTGCCGGACATTATTTTAAAGCTGTTTACTCCTGTCATGGAAATGCATTACATAACTAACACAAAGTATGGCTGAGAAAACTGAATAACCACTTCAAAACTTAAGATTTCTGTGGGTGTTAAGTGGTGCTCGTGCCTTGGCAATCAAGATGTTGTTAAAAGGTGTTAGGAACGTGCACGAGGGCTTGTTCCTGCAGACACTGACTGGTTTGCTGCACTGTGCGTGCAGCAGCCAGCAAGCTTGGCTTTGTGCTGTGGCAGTGAGCGCTCCCAGTGACACCATGTGGGTGACCATAACCCCTCTGCTCTGCAGCCACATCTGACTTGGAGGACCCCGAGCAACTGTGGGGAAAATTTTCAAAAGCACTTGAACGGCTTGGTCAGCTTTGTGTCATTTCTGAGTGTGACTCACCTGCTCAGGAACCACAGTCCACAGAAAGATAATGTGCTTTGTCTGCCAGTGCAGGCAACAGACTCTGAAAATTTTACCGTCAAAAATCCTGGCTGATGAAGGTTTGCTTGATTTATCAGGCTGTGATGGTTTTTATTTGCTTTCCTGCTGTTCTTTTTGCTGCCAACTCATTCAAATCTAAACTTTTGGACCATTTCTCTTCTGTCAACCCTCAACTTTTGTCATGCAAGCCACCCTGCACAATTACTGTCAGAGTGTAATTAAAATGCTAAAATAAGGTAGTAGGAGCCTGTGTATTGCCTGGTGGGCTTCTGCCAGCAACTAATGAACAAGCCCTCTGTCCTGAACACACGGATATGCTGGAAAAACAGCCTGAATGCTGAACGCAAAATCCCTGAGCAAAGCCATCGTGGAGTGGAGCAGTTTGGTAACCATGCTGCTCTTCCAGAGCATGAACACCCTACAGAGGAACTGGGACGCAGCCTGGGCTGACCCTGCCCTGTGCACGCACAGTGGTGGGACTGTGCCTCTCTGGTGCTACTCCCCCTCATCGTGGGTCCCTTCCCCTCANTGCTTGATTTATCAGGCTGTGATGGTTTTTATTTGCTTTCCTGCTGTTCTTTTTGCTGCCAACTCATTCAAATCTAAACTTTTGGACCATTTCTCTTCTGTCAACCCTCAACTTTTGTCATGCAAGCCACCCTGCACAATTACTGTCAGAGTGTAATTAAAATGCTAAAATAAGGTAGTAGGAGCCTGTGTATTGCCTGGTGGGCTTCTGCCAGCAACTAATGAACAAGCCCTCTGTCCTGAACACACGGATATGCTGGAAAAACAGCCTGAATGCTGAACGCAAAATCCCTGAGCAAAGCCATCGTGGAGTGGAGCAGTTTGGTAACCATGCTGCTCTTCCAGAGCATGAACACCCTACAGAGGAACTGGGACGCAGCCTGGGCTGACCCTGCCCTGTGCACGCACAGTGGTGGGACTGTGCCTCTCTGGTGCTACTCCCCCTCATCGTGGGTCCCTTCCCCTCAGCACATTCTGTGAGTCTGTGATTATCAAGACTCTGTTTCAGTAATAGTATTCTCTCTTTTTTTCCATCTTCTAATGATTAAATCTGCACTAATAATGATTCTTTGATTAGTCTGTTAATATTTCAATTATAGTACTGGGAAGCCAATGACTGGATGTATCAAGTGCATTTTCTTTTTGCCCGTAGCAAGATTTTGAGCATAATTTCTTTGATCTCTTGAATTCACAATGGCATAAATAAGGAAAAAAAAAAAAAAAAAAGGCAGCCTGGAGCAGTCTGCTGGCATGGAGACTGACCAAGCTCGGGATTTATCCCACACTGCACTGCTGCCCTGCCTCTTTTTTTCTTAACTTTTTACTTGTTTGATCATGCCCACCTCCCCTTTCCCTTCTTAAAGGAGTTATCTGAAAGACTGAGAGTTTGTATAGCCTGGAAAATTTTTAATTCGGGCCCTAATTAATGAATATAATGTAATGTACACCTTTGGTGATAATGCCTTTATTACCATTGAAGCTGTTAGACATCAAAGCCTTGTATCAGGCAAACCCATCTATTTCTCATTTAATGAAATCACAATTACAGTGTATTTTGTTGGAATGAAATCGCATCATAACTGGAACTCTGCATGGTGAGCAGAAATCCTTCCATCCCAAACTACAGGTTAATAATAGGGTAGGCTTTTATGTTCAGCGTGACAACTGAAGTATTAGGTCGCAATACACGCTTAACATCACTGAACATTTTATGCATTCGCTCGTTTTAATACCTGACAAGTGTCTTAAGAGGTAGATACATTAACATTATTTTTGCTTCATAAATAAGGGTGAAACAGTGTTCTCACCTCAATGTGAGCAGTTTCAATAAAGAGAAATGCTGCAGCTTTTGGAGCAATAATTTATTTCCTGTGTGGATAAACTGAGGCTGAAGGCAAAATAGTTTGTCTCTATCTAGTATTGTAAATACATTACCTTTCCCCTTTTAAAATTGAAATCCTTCCTATTAGGCTACGAGTAATGCTGAGGTTTCTTTCCCACAGCTTCTTTTGCTTCTTTTTCTGAATTCCTCTGCTGTTAATTCTATTGTATAACAATTTTTTAAAGGGTTTTTGTTTGTTTCTGATTCCTCATCTCTCTAAAATGGGAGGTTTGTTCTGGCTGAGAAAAATATCTTGGAGATTTATTGTAGAAAAGCCTGGATGTGCTTACTTTGGCAAAATTGTCCATGATTTCATTGTTCTTTTTAAGAACCATGAAGAAAGCTGGTCATGTTCAATATTGCCTCTTCAGGCAGTGTCTTGTAGGCATGACAACAAGCATATGTTGTTGGGGAGGCAAATGCAACTGAGTTTGGAACTCATCCATCTCTTGAGACAGGGGTGGGAGACGAGGGAAAGGTAACAAGGAATTTGTTACAAGACAAATACAACATGAACGTTCCCATAAGAAAACAATAAAGAAATTCCCAATATGTAGGGTTTGATTTTCATATTCTCTGGATCATGGTCATATTTATCTTCTGTCAGGAAGGGTGAGGGGGCCAATAATGGTGTTTTCCCACTCTCCAACCTTCTTTTCCTTTTTTCCTCCCTGGATTCTTAGATTTATTTTTATCTTGGAGAAGCTGCAGTTTACTGGTGCAGTAGGTTAGCTTTTATAGTTATAAAATTTAGAAGAGAGTGATATCCTTTCCATACAAGTTCCAGAGTGCTTTCTAAAGCCGTTATTGCTGTAATCTTTCAGATTCAGTAAGAATCCTTGACCTTTGCTGGCTCCATTTTTTTAGAGATGTTGCATCACTTTGATTCCCCTGTACTACCACATCATACGGGAAAATACCTTTCCTTATGGAAATGCCATAGCTACATCATATAAACAAGTCTGGCACTCTTCAATAATCACATTAAATACTATAACGGAAGACAGAGATCTGCCTGCACTTAAGTAAAGAAGTAACTATTACTGCATTGCATAACAGGAAAATTTGAATAGATGGAGGATACATAGAATGGAAATAAAGCATATTAGTAGTGTACGGTGATTACCTATTCAAACACTTCTTAGTCTATGTTTTAAGAAAAAGAGAAAAAAGTGAAAATAATTGCTTTGAAAAGATGAAAATGAAACTGCCTTTTTTCCTCCAAATTTTGCAGAGTCTATTTTCACTCTGTTGTAATTTGGGGCATGATTTAACAACCAGGAACTCAAATCTGGCTGCAAGAATCAGCTCTTGCCACCTTCAAGGTAGGGATGTGGGTGTGGTTGTGAAGAGTCACTTCTGGTCAAAGGCGATGACATTGCATGTTCTCATGTTTGTCCTGACATGATAAACAATGTCAGAAATGCCCAACAGACCACATTAATAGGCTTAACTTAAAAATCTATTAAAGTATGCATGTGTAACATTTCCAGTTACTTTGCAAATATGATGGGACATGGACTCATAGGAGTACATACAAGTCTCTGAGGAAAAAGCATTCTAAAACACACCTAAAAGGACAGCGCAAGTCCGATTAACATACGAAACTCTCAGCAGCGGAGTTCCTTGAAGAAAAATGTAGGGAAGAATATTTAAAGTTTACAGTTTTACACTGCTCAACAGCTCTGTGTTCATTAACTGGCACATCCCTTCTAATTTGTGATCTCATTTGTACTGTGTCAACAGCTTTTAGCAGTGCCTCTCCACATTCTGTTTGCTTTAAAACACAGTTTCTGTAATCAGAAAGAAAACTGGGAGCAAAATCAGCATTTCAAAACCTGAAGTCATTCTCATTACTACCCCCTCCTCTGCTGCGTGGCTGAGCTCTGGCTGGTTCACCTGTGAGCTGGGGAGGTTCTGTGTGGAAGGCTCTGCACATCTGATAGAACTGATCAGTGTTTTCAGTGAATCACTGCAGATTTTGTGACATTGTAAAAGACTTCAAGAATTGACCTTTTTTGCCCTTTATGCTGCCTTACCAAAGTAATCTCTTCTTTCATGTTTTGTCATGATAAAAACAGGACTGGTGTGATTTATAGAGGCAAATTTGGCAGTCTCTCCCTATTTACTTGGACTGCAGGGTACATGTCAAATTTGTGCCTGTCCCAATGAATATGTTACCTGAGAGAGGAGAGTGTATTAGTGGACAATAGATTAAAGTGTTGGGGTTGTGTGCGTGCTAGGTATGATTTACAGATTAAGCTGGTTTACCCCATTTAGTTTAATTTGCATTTTTCTCTTTATTATGTGTTTTTTAGTTCATTAATTTTGTAATTTTTTTTGATCTACCTCAGCACAAAAGCCTACACAATGACAGGGAATATTTTCCATACAATTCAGCATTTTTTCTTGTTATGGTATAAAATACTTTTCCATCCATTACAATTTTTATTTTTCTATTTGCAGTAAGATGCCATTTTGAAATATTTTCATGTATTCCAATGTGCCTTGTAATTTCACATTACCTAAATCATCTCACGTCCTTTCACAACAGGACCCAGGCTAACTAGAGACATCGGCCTTGTCTCCCCCTTGTCCCAAACTCTGCCTCAGTTACATCAGAAGCTCCGGCCTTGTGAAATCAGGAACCACTCTTGTCCTGCTTCTCAACAAATTTTTTAAAAATGTATTTTTCTTGCCTGAGGATTGCATTATTAAGTTTGCTGTCACCTTATTAGTGCTCATTCCTTTGCTGGCTTCATCTGTAACAAGTCAGAGTTCATTTATTATAGAAACTCACAGATATACAGAAGAAGAAATTGAGAAGAGACTTTAATAGCTTCTGTTCCTTACAAGAGGAATCTCTTTAAATTATAAAGTATTATAAAGAACTTTTGCTCTTAGCATTAATTTTCTTAAGCTCTCAGTCCCTTTGACAAGGAGAATAAGAAGCAAAGGTATCACCTGGAACAGGGAGAGAGGGAGCCATCCAGACCCATCTTTTTTTGGCTGATTGATGTTTGGTAAGTTTGCAGGAGTTAATCTAAACCTTCTTACTTAGGTTACCATCTGATTTGACACTATAGTGAATGAAGAGGAACAATTTAGGCTGTTTCCCCCCTCCCACGTTTTTATGTGTGATGCATCCTCTAGAGGTGCCTTGCAGTCATTTACATAGTGTAGGATCTTTCAGAATAAAAAACAAGCGGAAAAAGAAGAGTAGAATAAAAAGCATTTTGCTCTGTAGTTATCTGAAAGATTGGATAGGAAAATTTGAGGTATTCGTAACCTTCAAAAAAGAATTAAAATCAAGAAGCAGCTGTGTGCATAATGTAGTAGCTCACACAGCTCTGCAGCTATCAAAATAGCTCTGTATATACTGGGTTAAATATTTTGGTTTTAGCCTTCATTGTAGCCATCTACTTACAGAGTGCTCCTTATTCCTTCCTGTCAATAAAAGGGGAAGGGAGCCTTGGAGCACAGTGTGCATCTCTCTGGACTTTTCCAGCTGCTAATGAAAAGACAAGCTTGTACAGATGTGGGGTGAAGGGGAAGCTGAGCTGATCCCCCAAAGCACAGCCTCTGCTCAGTGGTGTTTTTCACCACAGTGCCCTTATTGAAGTTTGTGTGGGTGATGTCAGTTCAATAGGCTCAGCACTTTTAGGGGACAGTGACAGAAACTAAATTGGAAAAATGCAACAAATGTTAGGTTTTAGCAGAATATCGACTTAATACAGATTGAACAAGGAAGAAAAATATTGCGTGGTGTGCAACTTGAACTTCACATTGTCTCATTAAAGACTCTGCAATGGATAACACTGTCTGCCTGCCTTGCCCTCAGCTGTAGACCCAGCAGATCATTCACGTAAGGAGTAATAATATACCACTCCATGGCACCTCCCTGCAGCTGCCACGAGGTATTTTGAAGATCAGTTTTTATTACTTACCAGAATCTACACTCCATTTATTTCTGTGTAACTGGTTTTTTGCTCCCCCCTGCCCCCGCCTTCCATGGCCCCACATCTATTTCTTACTCATTTGTTTGACCCGAATTTCTTGTATACAGCTCTCAGTCGTTTGAAACCCTCAAGTCCCAAAACCTGGGTGTGTATTAAGATGCATTTGCTTTTTTTTCCCTCTTTTAGTGGTGTATCTACAAAAATATGAGTCGGAAGACATATTAGCTTCTATCAATGAGAAAATTTTGCCTGCTGTCTGGAATAAGTGGATTGACTGAAAAATTGAAAACTGGGCCAATCAACTCAGATTTTCACATGAAAAAGCACTAAATCTCACAGTATAAGCTCAACATTCAAGGTGATTTTTCAATCTTGACATGTTCTTTGTTATTAACTATGAGTATCTGGTTTAGAAACATATAAACTGGGTTGAGGGAACGTCACTTCCACCATTAATGTGAATCAAAGGCAATTTAATCTGATACCAGTAAAACACCAGTTAACCAAATACTAGCAAAGGTGGGTTTGTCAGATGGGCAACTGATGGTTTGGGTGGTCGCTAATGGATGGCAAAGCCTGTGGCACATTCCACTTGGCTGTGGGGATGCAGGGGATAAGGGAGTTGTTCAAGAGCAATTAGTTTGTGGTTAAGTTTGTTGGGGGTTTTTTTTGGCTTTGTTTTCTCCCCAGAATGAATTGCTTAATATAATCCTATTGTTTGGTCACCAGAGAATAAAGGAGATGGTATTTGCTAACTGTGCAAAAGAGTGGGCTTTTGGTGGGAGGGACTTTGATGTATTTGTGGCCTAAGTCCCACAGTGGACTGTGACTGTACAATACTGATATTTAGTGCTTTCCATTTCCTGAGCAATAATTCCACGCAACTCATTATTTATATTCAGCAAGTGCCAAAAGCATATTTTCTTTTAAAGGCTCATAATACAAGTTTGTTCAATAGCCTTTGGAATACTGAGTTTTGTCCCTTCAGTGCAGGAAAAGCTGTTTGTCTCCTTTCGGAAAGCACCCAGGTTTGACCCTTCATGGCCAAAATAATAGTGTGAATGTTAAATTCCACAAAACCCAGAGAAAGAATGTTAATATTTCTCTCCATATTTCTGTTTTCATGATTGCAACACAAGCGCTGAATGTGATTTTCCTGTCTTGAAACAAACACACCAGTAAGTCTATCTGGTCTGCCAAGAAAAGATGCAACATTCAGACAGTCTTTGTACTGTCAGATGAAATGAGGCTATTTTGACTAGTGTTTAGGATATACAACATATGGCATGCTGCTGATTTTTGCTTCTGAAGGATCGTATTGGATTCACGTGTCTGATGGTATAATTCTAACTGCACCCTACAAGATACTGAGATGGCAACTCGGCATGTTTTTTGAAGGTGTCAGAACCATAGAAAGTTGTTGCTGGCTCTGTCCCAGCACTTCATTCTTTTATTAAAGTTAATTTCTTAGATTTTGACTAATCACAGCTGTCCTTGAGGACAACAAAATACAAGTTAGGCAGATTGGGAGGTGGTTTTATGTTTTGCCTTTCTGCTCCCCTCAGCAGACATTGACTGTGCTTTCAGTCTTTTGATAACTGACCTGCGACCTGAAACCCCACCCAGGACAGCAGTGCCCAAAACCTGCTGCCCAGCACCCCCTGAGTGTTGGGGAAACAGCTTCTTTGGGACTTGCTGCAGAGCAGGCTTTTGGGTGGTGCTGGAGCCTTTGATTCCCAATTGCGCTGGTGTTCAAGGGCTCACGAGAACATCAGTCCCTTGGTGCTGCAGCTCTGCTCACGTCATCTCATCATTAACATTTCAGCACTCTAGAATCTAAAGCCACTGCTCCTGGGTATGGGTGACAAAGAGATCGTGGCTGGTTTATGTCTTTCATAAGTCATAGAACCATTCTGATCGTAGAATGGTTTGGGTTGGAAGGGATGTTAAAGCTCATCTCATTCCAGCCCCTGCCATGGGCAGGGACACCTTCCACTAGCCCAGGCTGCTCCAAGCTCCTGGCCTTGGACACTTCCAGGCATGGGGCAGCCCCAGCTTCATTGGGCAACCTGGGCGTCCCCACCCTGACAGGGAAGAATTTCTTCTAATATTTAATTTAAATCTATCCTCTTTCTATTTAAGGTGATTTCCCCTTGTTCTGTCACTATGTGATTATATATTGTGATGCTTTACTAAGGTTCATATTTTTCTAGACTCAGAAGGTAAACAAAAATGACATATATTCATAGTATCTGCATGATTTTCAAGCTAATTTCATGTTGGTCAGGTTGTCCTTTTTGGCACATGAGCAATATGATTTAAGATGTCTAAAATTGTATTGTGAAGCATGGCTTTGTGGTTAAGTAAACTCCAGGCTGTGCTGTATCCTTTGTTCCCCCTGTTCCTGTGGACTTTACACCTCATTTCTGTTGGCACGACAAAACATTCAGGGGGCTTGTTCTGCTCTACGGTGGAGCTGGGAAAGTTTCATAGGATTCATTTTCTTTACCTCGGGAAAACAAACAAAGCTGAGCAGCAGCTGAGCTGCTGTGTGAATTTTGTTGTTAGAGACAGTGGGCACCAGCTTAATACACATATTTGGACTTTTGTATTAATCCAAGTCCTGTATCTCTGGAGAGCATTGTACTGTAGCCGGAATTCACCCAGCAGAGACAAATCTGCTTTGGATAATGCCCTTGTATAGAACAGATTAATCACTTTAATTAGGTGGCTTTTTGGTTTTGGGGGTTTTTTTGTGGTTTTTTTTTCCCCCCGGTTATGATATGGAAAACGATTTCAGCTTGATGCCAGTTATCCGTGGCAAAGGATTATTATTGCCCGAAGTTACACGTAGTGATCTAGTGTGCTAGCATACAAAATGGCTGACATTACTAATTTTTATCTCCTGCAGGAAAAGAACAACACTGCCTCATTTTGGTAGCCACTTCCTCATCATTTCCATATTCAGTTAATGAGATTAATAGCAAC
>VYZQ01034922.1:1453-23702 GCA_013400655.1 Mystacornis crossleyi | reverse complement strand
TTGAGTTTACCCAGCAATTACACCTTTTTGAAGTAACCAAGTAGTTGTGAAAAAAATTATAAATACGAGAATAATTTATGCATTACTATCCTAAAACTCAGTGGGAATTATATTTGATGTTTTATACTGCTTAACTATGCTTGCAATACAATACTCAATACAAATGTATAGTATTGACCTCTACTGGTTATAATATCTGGCGCTCTGATAAGCTACATATGACAGTATCTCATGCTGTGTCAAAGACATTCCTACAGTTTAAAATATGATTTTTTCCACTGTTAACCTCTGCCTAAAGCCACTAGCAATATATATCTACTAGTCAAAGAGTAAATGCATGTGCACTTGTTGCAGAATGTCTCAATTTTAATGTTAGCAAACTTGAAAATAAGTAAAATTCAAAAATTTTTTCATAGTTTACATAATCTGAATATTTTGTTTTCCATTTCCCACAAATCTAAGGTAAAATATCTGTCTCTATTCTTCTCTCCCTGTCTTGCAATTATTCCACAATACCTTGAAGTGTTCAAATCTGTTCTCTAAACTGTCCTTTGCTAAGAAACCTCCTGGGACTTGTGAGAGGTTCTCTATTGTATTTAAAGAAATTTGTGAGTCAGTTCTTCCCATTTTTTTTGAATTTTTTGATAATTTTTGATGTAATGTTAAGGACTTTTCTATGCTTCTTTAAAAAAAACATAAGTAGAAAGTTTCCAAATCGTATATTACATGTGTATGACCTGTATAAATATGTTATATTTTATATGCATACACACCATTTGTATGAGGAAGGTATTTCCTTACATTTTCCCTTCTACACCCTTATTCAGTTGTTGTATGTAGTCTGATTTTAAAATCAGAATTGTCCAGGAAGATAAATAGATGAGAAATATTTTTGGCTTTTTATCACAATAAGAACCTAATCTAATTAACCCATTTTAACCTGATTAACTTGGGTACCATTGCAGAACAAATGCATAAATGATAACACTGTAATTTAAACACATAATAATAGTAATTATTTTATTGCAAAAATCACTTACTAGATCCTGCATTACAGAAAGACTTCTGACATTTGTTAATGTTGTTACTCAGAAGAACAAACCAAATAATCAGTTATAGTTTGTTCATTAAGTCAAAGTATTATAGAAACTTGAAACTCTTATGCATATCAAAAAATCCACCAATTATTTGGTGACACTTAGTTCATGAACTCAGAATAGCAACCTGTCACTGCCTAACTTTCTTAATACAGGTCATTTGCCTGCAAAAGAACTCTAACTTGAAAGTGAGCATCTATCACTTTAAATCCTTGTCTACTAAGACAAACAGTGATAAATTCCTTTTTCTCCTCTTTTTTTAGAACACAAACCTTGATTAAATTAATAGCAGGCAAGCTGATAGTCTTTAAGTCCTAGGAACCATGACAATCTTCCAGACTAGCCTCTGATATTCACACACCATAGAAATGTCTCCATTATAATCCATATAAGCCTGTATCTCCCTTTATAGCTAGAACATCTCTTTTGTAAGACACTGGATTTATTTCAAGTTTTCAGGCAGTGAAAACCCACAACTTCCCTAGATAAGATTTTGTAAAGATTAATTACTTTTACTTTTAGAAATATGTACTTTCCTTTTCAACCTTGAATTTATCTCACTTTACCTTGAAATAAGATCCCTGGATCTCATTATACCTTTGCAGCAAAATTAAAGAGCTGCATTCTCCAGTACGCATCTTCCTTGTGAATGTGCCTATAGTGTTCAATAGGTTAACATGGTATGTCACATGTATCCAGCGATATAGCTTCAAAATATGTACTCTGCCCTACATTTTAATATCCAGGAATAATTTTATGAGGATCATTTTAAATGTTGCTAGATCAGCATGACCTTCATATAACATTCAAATAGAGCACTTCTACATTCTTCAGGAAAACAATAACTTAATATTCACTTTTGGATGTCGTTTGACATGGAATCCTGAAGTACTTGATCCCAAAATATTGACCCAGTTGTTATCTACCTTCTTGTTGAATAGTTTTCATTCAGTATATATTGACTGCCATATGAAAGGCCTGCATGAGCACACAGTTGACAAGACTTTGGCACTAATTGTTATCACACAGAGTCAAGAAATGGAGAATTGGATTGACTTTCTATCTGAGTGAGGCAGGAACAAATTCATCAAAAATTGTCCATTATCTTTGTAACTGTCAAAGAAGCTACAGATTAGGTCAGGAGAGACCAAAGACACAGTGCTTTGCTTTCAGTATCATCACATCTGTGTTCATATGCTGGGAGAAAAACAGCTTTTTTGCACAGTTTCTATGAAGAAAAATTACAGTAAAAAAGTAATATTTTAAGACAAGTATTGGTTTTTAGACAAATAAAATGTTTATGCATATTCCCTTCTACAACTCTATTTATTGGCCCAGTTTATACTAATAAGCAATTTAACACAGTAGAGGAAGATCAGTAAATCAAAACCAGGTGGTGATGCGGCCCAGCACCAACACCCTGCATGGTCTATGATTTCACTTCAGACTAGCTTTCATCTGGTCCCTGGACAAAATACCATCACTACATAGATGTTATAAAGGATCAAACATTAGTTTGAACTTGTACTGTGATAAAGTGCACAACTAGAGGTCCTAATTTGATATCCTCTACTGGACATCTGGTTTGTGTGTAACAAAACCTCCTTTTGAACTAAAACAATGTGTAACAAATGCAATTAATTGCAGGATTAACCTCAGATCTGGGCTACTGCTTCAAGTGAAAATGTTGGGGGTACATCCCTGGAATAACACCTGTTTATATAGCTGGTCAAGGACTAAGTGCTTTAAAACAGGGAAGTATGTGACTTAGTGAAACAGTGAAAAAGAGGAAACTAGTCCCATCTTTATTATCCCACTCACTGAAATAGGACATAGCTCCACGTGTCCCATTTATATAAAGAAAAAGATCTGTTTAAAAATTTGATGCTTATTCTAGCCTCTAAAACTGTCTGCTCAGGTACTGACAGACAACAGAAGACCAGGAAGAATCTGGAAGTATGTATATGAATATATATGAATTTCTCAGCCTGAATTCAGCAGCTGTCATTTAAGGAGCCACATCAGAAATTCAGGAGATTTAGACTGGTCCCTTAAACTTGTATGAGATGCTCTTGTATCAGACCTCTTGATTCAACCAGCAGTCAAGTGTATTCTATACTCAACAAAACACCTAAATATTCTAATAACCCCAGATATAGCATATCATGAAGCCTTAAACAAGATGATTTGGGAGTGTTTAAGTCATTGCCCTTTTGTTAGCTATTTGCAGTAACAATATGAAAGTATAATAAATAACTATTATTGCCTAAAAACTCAGGAGTATACTACTATTTAAAAACATGTAAGGTGGCCTTAAACTTTGATGACAGAACTGTGGTCATGCTCACTGGAAGATCCAAATTTCACCTCAAATAATCTATAGCTGGTTCTTGTGAATCACCATTGTCTTTGCCTCATACAAAACAATCCTTTGGAGACAAAAGACCTAATTTTAAAAGCACTGGGTATTTCTGCTTCCTTTTATTCCTTTTATGATATGTCATCACACTTTTATTGCCACTCTTCAGAAAAATATCACCCAGTTTGAAGGTCTGAACAGTATTCATTCCTGTTTGTTCTTCCCCATAAATTCCCTAGCCAGATTTATACTAAAAGCAATTTGAAAACTTTTACAAAGGGACTGCATAAAAGACACAACCTATAAAATGTTTTCTATTCCCTTAGCTGATAATTTTATAATCTTGAATTTTTTAAAATTATGTAGATAACAATGTTCCAAGTTTATCTAATTGCAGGCACCAAGGGGTTCTACGTGTAAAGCTGAGCAGATAACATAAAATGTTTATTTGTTCTCAAATATCTCATTCTGTTCCACTACAGATAATTTTAAGCAAGGACTGTGATTAGAGATCTGTAATTTTAAGTTATGCATTCATACCTTTGAGTTGCAAACTGACTTTCACCTTCCTACATGGAGAACTAGAGATGCTGAAGTTTTTATATAGAAGGGAATGCAACTGGCATTTTCCTGAACAGGGAATTTGCACTACACAGTATAGTGTCAGAGCAAATTATATCCCATGAACACTACCTGTGAATTATAGTGGTATCCATTAGCACTGCGCTGGTCACAGGTCTGTCAGCTGTGCCAAGAGATCTGTTGTTGCTAAGAGGTGTAGGGAGGCGGGGGTGTTGCAGATCAACCACTGACATGTATTGTTGCTGGAAAATTTTGTGTACAGTCTCTGGGTTTTTTATTCATCTCTCTCCTGTTCTGCTGTTTGAAATAAGCTGTTGTCACATTCAAAAGCAATGTGATAACGATGCAAGTTCACTTGTACATATCTGTTAGGTTATGTCAGAAAAAGGCTTCTCTGCCCACACACAGATGTGTGAAGCATAGGGTCAGGCAGGGGAAACTCAGTAACCTCATCACCTACAGCTGTTCCCTGCCTCAACTCGGAGTGTTTCAGGGGAGAATCACACCAGTGAAGCTGGAGACAACACCCTCAGACTGAGGGAGGTGCAGGATTTGTGATGGGATGAAGAGGAGGAATTTCTTGGGATTGCATAAGACTTACTATGAAAAATTTAAGGGAGGAGCCAAAGGAGGGGAAAGGGAAGAATCGAAGTGTTTGATGAAATAAGCATGGGAAAATAGAAGAATAAGGTGATAAAAGAGGATGATCACATGTGAATAGTCATATTTATATATACATCAGTTGCTCTGTTTACCTGCCTGGTCATGCCCTGTGCCTATCACCACAGTCTGTCTTGTCTTCCTCATTAAATCCCATTTCTACCTCTTTACCTTTGTGAGGGATTTGTGTGTGCTTGGGGTGGGAAGAATGTGAGTTCCAGCAGCTAGAGTCAGACCGTGGGTCACACAAAATATGTATCTGTGATATCAGTAATTGTAGACACCAGACTGTGGACACACTGTGAGTGATTGTGTGTCACCATGCAATCCTCAGTGAATATCAGACTGAAAAGTCAGGGAACAGGTTTGGCATACAGGCTTGGCAGTCAGGTATGGAAGTGGACTCGAGGTGGATCTGAGTGGGCACCTCCGTGAGGGAGACAGCTACTGGAGGGACCCAGCGGTCAAGGCTGATTGCTAGAAACCACGGGGTCCAGAGATCGGCTGAGAGACAGTTTGTGCACATGCGTGTGCGTGTGTGTGTGTGTGTGTGTAACAATCCAAGACCAGATGCACAAGCCAGTCGCTGGGGCGACTGAGTGTCTAAGACTCGTTACTGAAGGGATCCACAGTGCAGGTGACTGTGTGTCTCTGCATCTGTGCGTGCAGAGGGAGGACCTGGGGACCTGTACCAGCCTTGGAAGTTGTGTGCCCAGATGCCAGAACTGTCTGAGCCTCGCTGTTGGAGGGACCGACCTTGCGTGTGTATATTTAGTCCCGCTAATGCATCGTCATCCTTATCAGGCACAGGGAGTAAGAGGATGAGGCCACGTGTGCTGGGATTTTTTGGGTGCTGAATGTTTCTGTTCATTTTGATCTGTGTAGCTGGACATGTCTAAATACAAAAATATGATTTGTGAATACGTTTGCCCACTAGGAATGCATGCTCACCTCTAACAGGCTAGGAGATTCAGCAACACTAACAATACCTGGCTTCAGCAGGTAGACACAAAATGATTAGCAAAAATGCTTTCTGCATACAAACTCCTCTTATAAACAATATAAAAAATAAGTGTGAAAGATATATAAATAACTTGTTACACAAATAATCATTAAATATACACCAGTTACAAATTCTGCTCTGTGGCACTTTCAATGTATCATATTGGAAATGCATATAAATCCAAGGCAAAAATGACTGGCTTTCAAATGAGAAGTCTACTCATAGAGTTATTCCCATTTAATTTGTACAACAATGATCTGGTAGCTGGTAGAGTCAACTGAATCAATATCATGCATATTTGAAATACAACACGGATAGATAAATAGATGTATAGCATTGAAAAGCTCAAAGATTTTAAAACTAAGAGGGCCAAATCCTGTTACTGCCATAAAGGTCTCTAGAACAGTATGCATGTCAGACAAGCAGGATTTGGCTTACAGTCAGCATTAATATTCAAGGCTGATGAAATCAATAAAACTGCTGCCTTAAGATGTAAATGCATGGGAAACAGCAATAAAGACCTCCATACTAAAGATTACTGTCGTCACAGCAGAACTATAGGAAGTGATCATGTAAGCACTAAGTAACTTCATGCAAAGTATAACAGATAGGTCTACATAGCTAGAGCTAAAATCCTAGGAGGAAAAAAAAAGGGAATTCAAGCTCACTTCTTTTTAACCAAATAGTAAAGCAAATATTTTTAAAACTGTATTTAAATTTCCCTAATGCACATCTGAATGTACTCAGCACTACTTTAACAACTACAGAAGAAAAGAACTGTAGCCTTTAGCTCTTTTCTGAACTGAGTACACAGAGATCAAAAATTATACAAAAACTTGAATTCATTGCAAGCTTCAATAGAACTACCGAGAAAGCAGACAACACCTCATAGGATGAGCTGGTATTGCATAACACCTGTATAATATTACATTGCATATGTTAAACCTTCTTGGATATTTCATACTCTGCAGTAAATTTTACTCCCACAGGTAGTTCTCTTACAATCATTAGATTTTTTTCACATGAATGCAAGTTCAGTGGATGCAGAAAATTAGTTTCTGCCTCAAGTTTTCTTGTTACTATAAGACAAAATCACACTATGCCAGTTGAATGTAGATTCCTGTCATTTACCAAGACAAAGGTTTAATAAAAACCATTTATTTATTTTTACACATTTATTTTACAGTTCTTTTTGTGTCTGCATAAATTTTAATCAATAGCTACAGATTAATTTTCTCTTCTTCTTGATATATCTGTTTAACATGCCTCCAGTTTTAAAGCTTTGAATAGAAATAACTACACCAGTTTTATCACTACCAGGTCTCCTGCAAACTACTTAAAGACATTCAGCCCAAAGTCATACCTTCCAACTACAGTCACTTAATGGGGTCCAAGTTAAATCCCCTCTCTGTAGCCAAATGTTTCAACCCACCAGCCTGTTGGCTCCAGTCAGCGGATACTTTTTGCAGTCCTTGTGTTAAAGCTGTGACTTGACACAGAAGAGAATTCAAAATTTCTGCAAACAGAGAAGAAAACCTTCAGATCAGAATACAAGGGAACCCCATTCCAAGTTTTGCATCAGATCCTGTTTCTCTGCTGAGTCTAGTGACTAATGCCCAAAACCACTCCAAGGTGGAGAGTCTGTCCCCCACCTTGTATCACCACAGCTTTATGCCTGAGAGCTCAGCCCTTTGCAGGGAGACAGCAGACAGAGTGTGGGCTCCTCCATCTGCGGAGCTTCTGGGTGCACACTACTTGTGCCCTCTGCCCTCGTCAGCTGCTCTGCTCATAGCATAGACCCCAGCCTGCTGCTTTGCACCATGCATTAGAGGAAAAATGCCAATAGTTTCTTGGCACCCAGAAGATAATGTGCCTAAGTCCAATTTGAAGCTGTGAATTCCAACTTCACACAGACAGCTAAATCTAGGAGAAGGTGAGATTTCAGGGTATATTGTTCTTACTCCTAAAGCCATTTGCAGAATTTGCTCTTAATCCTCACTGAATTCACATGCTATTAAAATTCTCCTGGAAACCCTGAGAAAGCTTTTTGTTCACTAATTGAGATCTATTTTAGCTCTAGTTGTTGTAAAAAAACATCTATGGAGCTGAGGGCTTCTCTTATCTAGTTAGAGGTTATATTTAATATTCTGGTCAGTTGTCTTTTGAATATGGATTTGCTAGATAACAGAGCTGCCATATGACAGTAATCCAAAAATTAAGAATAATCATGCACTCTGTAACATTTTAACCATTTCACTTTTACAAATGAGAGTCTTTTCACTAAGGATTACCTTCTTCCCTATTAAAGGAACTGATAAAGAATTCTGCACTGCACATAAGGTATGCCAAGCACTACTTATTCTTCCTACAATCCGAAATACTCCTGCAACTTACAAAATCATTTATAGCAGATTGTTACAGGTAAAATGGGACACTGCTTTTGGTCTTTCAGGCTTTGCATCCCCTCAGGCTTGTGATTTACTATACACCCACAATTTTCAGAAGCACTGTCTAAATTTGATATAGCTTAGTCCATAGATGTTCAGTTTCAAACAAATCAGTTCATGTTTTTGGAGATAATCACCTGTCTTTCTATTTTCTATTGTTATTTAACACAAAGGATTAACTTTCATTCCAGAAAGGAAAACAATTTCAGCACTACTGAATCAAAGAAAAGGAAAAAAAGCCAACATAACCACCTAGCATCCATACTACCAGTTAACATGTCTATAGACACAAAGGATTTCAAAATTAACTCTTTCTTTTTCAGACTGAAGTTTCCCAAAATTAAGCAACAGTAAACAGTAAGGAGCATGGTATGTGAATTAAGACAACACAAAGAAAAGCTCCAAACAAAAGGTGGTCTTTCCTTCCCAGAATACTGTGTTTGTGATATTTTATAACTTATAAGATTTGAAGATTCCAGTAATTCTAGTTTACCTGTACTTAATCCCCAGAGAATGAGCAGTAAGAATTTGGGTTAAAACTAAATTATCTAGCTAATTATTTTGCCAAAATAATGTAGATCAAAAATTAGCCTATTTTGCCAGTCAGTTTTTGCTTGTGTTTAGATCTGTCTAGACCTGTGGAACCCTTGTTTTGAATTGATTTTGTGCATCAGGTTTACTGAGTCTGGTAAGACAACTCTGGCTTGGGTTTCATTCATTTTTATGTCAACTGTTACGACAATTTGCAATAATATTCACTGCTCATCAAATCCAGTTGTTTCATCTGGACTTGGTGGTTTAAACTAAAGTGGTAAGTAGTGAAATTTTCATAACATCAATATGAATGCTATTGCTAGTCTTTTGACAAAAGTGCTTAGCCACAATTTGGGGCTTTTGGGGTTGTTTCTACTAAGACAGTTCAAGTCTATTTTTGTTTTAATCTTATTTATGCAAAGTCGCTTCTACTGAAGAGTGCTGGAAACTGAGTATGAATTTGACAACACAATAAGTTTACTGTGTGTGAAGCTCATAGAGTATTTTTCTGGATGTATAGGACAAGATAAAGGCTTCACTGAGAACAGGGACTCTTCAGGTATGCAGCTGCAAAATACCATTTCCTTTAATTTTTGGAACTGTGAGAATAACACAGCTTGTACCTTAACTGGCCACTTTCACTATGCAGCCTTAAAGGACTCAATATCCATTTACATCCAGATCAGTGAGCATCTAGGGAATTTGATTTCTAACTTAAAGCTTAGAAAAGCATATCTGACACTAAAAAGCAGACATCACATCATGTTCTGTGTGAACCTCAATGCCATAATTTCAGCTCTGTACATACCTTGGTCAGGGCTCCTAATTGGCCCTGAATATCACTTGGAGTTAATGGTAAATAGATGTCTGTATCTCAGACTGAGAAAGCTCTCGGCATGCAAAGAGATCAAAACCTGACATGGCCACCACCACTATATTATATATTTTACTCCCAGTGCAAACTTGCTTCTTTCACAGCCTTGCAACAGTGGTAAGCTTTGAAATCTATAGCTTGTGTGTTATATAGAAACTAAAAGGATCCTTTAGGTTGTAATTTGGAGGTGAGGACTCAACAAAGATGTATAAACTGTTTCCTAGATAAAGCATGTTATGTTTTTTATATTCTTACCATTAAATATAAGTACTGAGGATTATAAATATAAAAATAGACTGATTAGATGATTTCATTTCCTTTCATGCTTTTCTGTCTAAAAGTGAATTGCAGTGTCACTATAACAGAGCTTGTGAAGGTGTGTCACACTGACATAGCCAGTATCAGCACTACCACTAATCTTATCAGCAAGGCTTCTCTGGCAACCTCCTTTCCTACAGTAATTGTCATAACCCGTCATTTCAGAGAGGGAGTCTGATTCACATATCTACATGCTTATTATGCTGCCGTCCTTCAGGATATCACCATTGCAAAAGATTTGAAAGCCTGAAACAGGACCAGGCAACCCCAGCAGAACCCTGAGAATATTTATGTACAGTCTTTATGTGTATATAGCTACACACACAAAAATTAGAAAGGAAGCAGTAAGTACATCAGAGAAATATCTGCTCCAAGAGGAGCCAGCTGAGAACCCAGAGCTACAACCCAAAATCCTTGCTGCTCTTAAATAGACTGGAGGAGGAACAAAAAAGGTACAATGCACAGACAAGATTATATCCCTTCCGAATTTCAGTAGCTGCCTTTTGCACTGACTTAAAACAGCTCACTGAAAGATTTACAGCACTGCATACAATAGTGAAAGGCACTATTTACTACTGTGTTCCTTCTGTTGGTATGCCAGCATGCAATAGCAGTGCTCTGTGCAGCCCTGATACATGCAGGTGTCAAACAGCAGAATGTTATCACCTCTGCTATCCAAGGCAGACAGGAGAGACCATCAACCTACCAGAATAACTTGGAGTTGCAATTTTAGCAATGTACATATTGAAAAGAGACCAGTTATAAAAAAGTAATACAACTTAACCATATAGCATGACATGAGATATATTAGTCCATTATCAGTGGATGATTCCAATAAACAGCCCTTAGAAGTTGCCGTGTGCACAAGTACACTAAGCTTGAATATTTGCAGTCACTCATTTCTGGTATTTATATGCTCAAATTTCATTTTAGGGAGGAAGATTTAGGTATTTATGTATCAGTGTAGAATTTAGTTTCTAGCCATTCAAATGTGAACAGTTTAGCTCTGCTTCTTTGCTAAAATTGTAATAAAAATCTTTAAGAAGGTCATTTTTAAAAAATTATAATGGTCATTCTGAAAATAAACAATAGTAAATAAGAACAAGTTTCTTAAAAAGTATGAGGATAGTGTAATTATAAATAATTTTATTAAAATAATGATTGTTTAACTGTTAAACTCTTCTTTGGCAGTCTATTGTTTCTGTAGAGATGCACTTTAAATGAAAAATCTATTTATTAGTTCAGTAAAAAGAAATTCATAAAATTATGTTATGGTAACAAAGACAGAATTCTTCATGCTTCCTAGAGAAGAAAATTAAAACCTTCTTTGAAAATGTTTTTTTCTCAATGACAACAAATTTAAAATTCCAGTCATCAGCTACAGTTACATCAGAGAAATGAGCACAACAGAAAAGGTATGTAATAATCTTTTTAAAATAATAGCTTACTAACAGCTATACAATGCACTCAAAAGGAATTGTGTGTTTATTTTTTATTTTTAATATGGATAATTAAATTCAGAAATATTCATTCCTTTAATATGAGGCACTTTTTTTAAATCTATCTAGTAGTGGAAAAGTGATCCTATAACTTAGAAATTTCTTCATTCTTTTGGTACAAAGTATTATAAATTTCAGTTTGAGTTTTTTGAAAAAATGTCTCTGTATTGCCTGGAGTTTCTATCTAATAACTCTAACCACCTTTTCACATACTAACTCATCAAAATGAAAATTTCCAAAATTTGCTGTTTGTGACTCTTCAGTTTCCACTTCCTTAAGAAGGGTTGTTTTAACCTGGACTCCTTCATGAAATAGCAGAAAATTTGAAGCCTTGGAAAAACTCAATTTTTACCATGAACTAGTAGGAGGCATCTTCCTAATATATGCAAATCAGGTGTCAGTAATTTCAGAATTATGCTTTAATATAGCCCCTCTAGACATTCAGATCTGCTAAACAGTATGTTCCCACACTGGGCAACTAATAGGTCTTCTGATTCAAAATGCAAGACTTTTTCAAGTTTTCCTAATTTTCTTAAGGCTGTTCTAAAGTTTTCTTGTTTTAACTTTATAATCTTTCCTGGTCTATACTGCATGTAAGCACCACCCAGTAAACAGACAATTATTGACTACTACCAAAGTGAAGGTTTTCCACCCAAACATGAAAAGAAGTCTCAAAGCCACACAAAGAAAACACAAGAAAAGGGAGAATCAGTCAGTTAAAATAGGGTTCTCCTTCAAGTATTAATTGGCCAGGAGTCACAAAAGGTTAAGTACAAAGGACACATGACCTTCAGTTTCCCATCTGCAACAGGTCTCCAATACAGACATTCTGTAAATTCCCTTTAAGGATGTTCCATGCAGTTCAAGAGGAGCAACAGTGATAAAATCGGTTGAATAAAATTCAGAAGACTTCTTTGAATTGCAAAACTTCTAGTTGCAGAACAGAAACACAGAGGATGCACACACAGTAGATAAAGTGAAACCGTATTATCACCTAGTGCACCAAAGTGCTGGGGATGCCGATAACAGGTAACCAAAAGTCTTCATGCCAGGGATGCGGCTTTTGAATCATCAGTGAACCTCATTCACATGACTAAGTTATAAGTCTTTGCAGATATTTTTTACAGGATCATGTAGGAGTTCTGAAGCAAATGGAAGGATAGAATTCACTTCTAAAAGGCATAACTGGGAAAGTGGCCTCTTTTTTCCTGCAGTTTTTTCTAATATTAGGAATATCAGTATTCTGTTACATATAGCAGACCAGGGAAAGGTTTTACAGAAAACAGAGCTCTGTCTCTCCCCATAAAAACAGTAGTACTAGCACACTATTAATGGTGATAATAAGCAAATTAAAGTTGTCTAGGCTTTAAAACCATAATCATTTTCTTTTAACTTGTATGGACCCTTTAATGCATTGTGCTATACCAAAGAAGTATCTTTTTAACTATGAGTATATATCGTATCAAAGCTTATCCTTTTAATGAATATGGCTTTACATAGAGTATCTGAAAGGTATTTGCTTTGCATTGCCTATTCATCTTAAAGAGAATTACTTGAAGCACTAAAGGGATCCTTTAAACATCACCATATTTGAAGCATGTATACAATTTATAATATAGAATAGAAGTGAAATTAAGTAATTTTTCAATACTTTAAACTCTGTTGAACTGGTGAGGAAAATATATTAGCATCACCGTAATGTATTCCTGCCTGTGTAACACAAGAACGATGACACAACAGTTTCACATATGCTGAAGTTCCCTATCTGTATTTCAGTCCTGTGATCTAACTACCAGCTTCATGAAACATCAAACTATCCACGAGCAATTACAAAGGGTCGGAAGTCAGTGAAATTACATTAATTTCAGAAGAGCAAGGAATGAAAGTCATCCTGTAATCCCTTAATCAGCATCTTCTAACTTAAAATATTATGATAATTTCAGCCACTCACCCACTGAAACTTACTTATGAACATATTCATTACTAACAGATACCAGCTAAAATTAATGACCTCAGGTTACTTTATTTTCCAAGTAGGAGGTCTAGGATAAGTAATAACCTTGTGTCATTTTTCAGCAATGTCAAATACCAAGGTGAAATAGGGGGCATTTCAGAACCCACAACCCGTAATGAATAAACCCACCCAATTTCAGAAGCCATAATTCTGAAGAGCATTACAAATTAATGACTAAGGACATTAGTCAATGAATGATCTTTAATAAATTTATTGACATGTGTTTAACCAAAAAGAGTAAGCAGCAACTCAAAGGTCAAAGTAGAACATAAACTACCTTTTTAAGTCTTAATTAGCATCCTATTACTTTGAAGTGGAGGAATTAATTTATCTGCAACCTGTGTGGCACTAAATATTGAGTGAGACATTGAGGAAGATGTTTTCTGAGAATTAATGGAAAGAGGGTGAAGTACATTTTTTTGCTCTTTAAATTCAAATTTCTTACTTTTAATGTCCCTGTATTATAGTTTTTTACACTCCCTAAGAGAAGTTACTTCTTATACGCACACACTTTCACTCTCTAGAGCTACAGCTTATACTATGGTTCCGTGAAACAGTCAATCTGATATTAAGTAGAAAGTTACCAAAGATGGAAGTAAAATAAGTCAGTTGTATGAGACAAAGCTTTGAAAAATTCACTTTGTCTGTTCAAAAGGATTAAAAAATTTTGAAAAGCTAACTTTTTTCCTTACAGACGTTATTCCAGATCACATATCAGCCATTCCACTGCTGCAGAAAACCAGCATAGAGCTGTATGAGGTGGTCTTTTTGAACAGAAATGCAACTGTGCTTGTGCAACTATATCTGATCAACTTGAGACCATCAGGGAACTGAGTGCACAAATCCAGCAATACTGAACATAGAGACATGAATTTAATATCAGACGTTGCTTCTCTGGTACAGATTAGAGAAAACCTGAAAGAAGCTGAACTCCCCACACTATCCTTCCTATGTTTTGCAGGAAAAGCTGGGGATACATTATTATTTCAGTTTCCATACTGGGTAACTTCTTCCTTAAATAGGTAAAGCAAGCTGGTGGAAGAAAAACCTGAAATTTTCTTTCAGTTCTTTAAAAGTTCCACATTTGCTTCATTCAAAAGCAAGCTGTCTGTAAAGTGTCTGACGAAAGGATAAGCAAATTGAACAAAAAGACCCAGCAAGGATCTTTGGAACAGTCGTGAGTGGAAGACCCATAGTAACACAATCTGTGAAAACCTTATCAGTGAAAATTAGAGCACACCGAATCAGTTGCCTCTAGAACTATCAAGAGAAAATTATTGCCCCTGGTGTGAATCCCACTGAGATGAGTCAGCTGCAGAAACTCTCCCTCAGAGGCCTTCAGACTAAAAGGAGGTTATTGGCTACAAGGGACAGGATTTATCACAGAATGGAGTGGGGAAGAGGATTTGTGGACTGTGTAAAAATTATTACAGAATGTGTCAAATTAACTGTAGGAATGTTCAAAAATTTTTATGGTTTTGTGGTAGGTTGAAACGTGGTTGATGGATAAGCTGCTAACCCAATGAGAGGGCTAGTAACGCCTCTGCAATCACATATTTTTAGGGAAGAAAGCGCGGGAAGTTTTTTTTTTTTCTCTTGCCTCAAGGGCCGAGGGGTGGCTGGAGGCAAAGGGCCCGGGCCCAGGCCAATCCCCACCTCGATCCCTCAGCGCAATGGCGGCACGGGGCCGGCTCTCTTCCCCCCAGAGGAGAGCTGTCCCAGCTCCACAGGCAGTGTATAACCAAGACCGCATGGCCGAGATGATCTGAAGCCGCTGAGATTCCACATGGAGCCAACAGGGCACCGCATCCAGCACAGCTCGTGCCAAAACCAAAGAAACACCACACATCACAGCCGACAAGGACACCTTTTCTTTCAAGTCAGCGAGGAAGGAAGAGAAAGTAAAGTCACATGGGATGAAGCTGAACATGGTGACCTCAAGGTCAGAAACAGAGGGGAAGGGCGAGACCACCCCAAGGTCAGAAACAGAGGGGAAGGACGAGACCACGTGGGAAGGCAGCTAGATGGCAACGGGAAAAGAGGGCGGTTGCACCTTTGGCGCAGAGCTTAAAAATGCTTTTTGCAAAGCCGTAGAAAAAAACTTTAATCCATTTGAAAAGAAACTTAGGGAGATGGGAAGTTCTTGTGCAGCCTGTGACTTTAAAGAAAGGCCCACCCCAGGCCACATAGAAGTTGTGAGAAGCTGTTAGAGATTTGAAGCAGAGAACCTTTGCTTTCAGGCTGGGATAACTCATCCTTAAAAGACTAAAACCCCAATTTTTTTTGTTGTTCTGTGGCCCACAACTTGGCAGTGTGGAAAGACTGTGAAAGGATCATGGGAGAGATACCTTTTTCACTTCAACAGATTGGGTTTTTTCCGGGCAGACTGTTGGTTTGTGAAAATTCTATGGCACAGTAGAAGAACCTCTTCTCCTTAAGCATAAAAAGACTCTTTAAAAAGTGCAACTCTGACCAAAATCCCATGGTTTTGTTTTGTTTTCACTTGTGAAAGATTTGTAGTAAAGAAGGAGGCAGTGGGAAAGAAAGGTGTTTAAAGGTTTGCTTTGATTTCTTATAATTTCTTTTTTTCACTTTTCATTCTGTTAGTAATAAACTTTTCTTTATATTGCAACAGTTTAAGTGTGGACCTTGTTTTGCCCCGAAGTTCCTTTACATTTTCCTCAATAAATCCATATCCCCCTTACGCAGATAATTGGATTTTGCGTGTTTGGTGTTTAAACCAGTGTCAAACCGCGACAGGAATGCTTAAGATAAGGACCAAAGATGGGGAAAGAGGGTGACCAAGGTGAACTGGGAGGAACAAACATGGGAAAATAGAAACATGACAAAACCAGTTTCATGTGAACAGATAGCTAGTGAGCAGGTTTGTGTGTCCTAATCACAAAGGGGAAGAACAGGTTCAGCCTGATTGTGAGACTCATGGTTATGTGCATTTATAGGTGCCAGTAGAGGCACCACTCTTCATGGGGGTCTGTGTGGTCACAGTCATGTTATATTTGTGTGCACAGACTGGGAGTAACTTGTGTCTGGGGACAGGGAGCCGCAGTGGCTTCACAAGCATGGCTGGGGAGACTCCCCCAGGCATTCCAGTTCACCAGGTTTGGCTGCCTCTAGCAATTTCTGCAGAAGAATTTGGGAACTGGAAATGACCCATGTTACTACTATTACTTTTCAGAGACATATTTCAGACAGTCACCAAATCATCTTTTGACCTTAGCAGATCGAGAGTTGTGAATTCAAAGATTCTTCATTCCTGGAGATACTGAAAACCCAACCAGACCTGGCCCTGAGCAACCTGCTGTAGGTGACACTTCTTTAATCAGGGTTTTGGACCAGGTGGTCTGTAGAGGTCCTTCCAATCTCAGCCACCCTGTGATTCTCTGACAAAAAAATTCTGCCCCTCTTTTCCAAATGCTCTAAAAATTATGAAGTATAAATATAAGCAAAAACCTTAAGAGAAAGCTCTTAGGGAACAGAAGGCACCTTTTAAGAAACTTTATGGTCTATATGGCCTCGACACACAGACTCAAGCTTTCTTCATCTCTTTTGTGAACCATGTGCCTCTGTAATTGCATTAAAGCAATGATCCCAACGATTCATGTTAGATTTCTTTCCTTCCATACCACTGCCAGCTTGGGGCTCAGAGCTTTTTCAGATTCATGTAATCCAGAAGGTGAAAAGATTCTGAAAAATATAATGTAAATATCTGAAGCAAGATCATTATAAGTAGATAGAATTTAATCAAACTGCCTGTTTTATCATAGGGTAAGTAGAAGCCAATTTTAAAAGGAAAAACTAAAACCAGAGACCATTATCAACCTAGAGTACAATGTGTTTATGGTAAAACATTGCCTCAGGGGAAAAGCTGATACTTTCAAAAATAAAATTAAAATGGTTTTCTATAAAACCTCAACTCTTAAAATATTTATATTCCACTTGAAAAGACCTGTCTAATAAAACACTTCAAGATCAAGAGGAATCACTGAGGCATTTAGTCTGCCTTTGCACGTACCTCAAGCTAAACAATATACCAAATTATTCCTGTAGTCGCATCAGTAATAAATGGGTTTGACTGAATCATACCTTTCAGAAATAAATATACAGGACTGATTTGGAAATAGCAAGAGGTGGAGAAAGCACCATTTCTCTCTATAAGTAATTTCAATTGTTAACACTAGCAACAGCAAAGACGCTTTATTTCTAACCTGAATGCATTTGATTCTAACATTCAGATATTAGTTCTTGTTGTGACTTTCTCTGATAGATGAAGGAGCCTTTAATATCCAATATTTTCCCACCACAAAACTTAACAGCTATTAATCACTCAAGATGATGGTGTAATATCCACGAAAAAAATACTTAGCAACTTTAAAGAAAATTTAAGACGCGAGAAGAAACAAACCAACACTCTTTGATATTCTTCCTATCACCCTCTAATAGTTTTACTCTTACTATTTAGGACCTTTTTACCATTTTTGTGGGAGTTGGTGTTTTTGGGGTTTTTTTTACTATTTGAGAGTATCACACTACTGTTGAAATCAAAAGTCATCTAAACTGTGTAGTTCATGTAGGCCAGAACCGTTAGCCAAATCCTATATATGCTTATTTAGGTATGAACATAGGATTGCTATTTATATATTGCCAGAATAAAGGACTGCAAATTCAGCAGAGTTTCCCATTTTTTCAGAAATTTTATCAAAAACAGAAGGAAAAAAGTTTTTCTTTTCTTGGGTAGTTTTCCTAGGAACACAATTCTGTAGAGCAGTGTGTTTAGTTGCTTATTTAGCTTTTAGCACTATTTAACTTCTACAGAACAATCTTAAATGTTGTGATTTTTGTTTCTGGACATATTGACATGATTTCTAGTATTATTATATGAGGACACATTATTTGACAGAAAAACTGATTATATGAGATCAACACTGAAAAAAATAGGAGTCTATTTGACTTGTAATGTCTTTTAAATTGTAATATCACCCTCCATGTCAGACATTTTACTTTAGGTCACCAGTGTCATTGAACTCCAGGATCTCATGGGGAAGAGAAATAAAGAAGTCTCACAAAAATATATTCTTTTGTTGATTTTTTGAATTCTTTCATTAGAACACTGGGAGACAGAACAAAAACTACCATATTGTCATAACAAAAGAATACTAGCTATTGCTCTGCTTCATTATACTTCCTAAATAGCCATTTTGTTTCAGGCTTATTCAGAAAATCATTTTCTCCAAGTATTACAGCAGTGAGAGACAGCTTCTAGGTAAGCTGAAACCACAGATAACAACTAAGGCCGAATTTTAATCATACTCTTGGTTCTTTTAGCTCCTAAAAAACTGTCCTTTTGAAGTAATATTTCTGGACTTGCACTAAAGAACAAGTAAAAGAAAATGTGGCTGCTTGAGCTACAACAGCATAACAAATTGTGATTAAAAGCATTGTGTGACAAGACAGACAATGAACGGAGATCTTGAATTCATTTAACAATTATTGGAATAATTTTGCAATGACAGATAAATGCATTTAAAGGCAGGAATATATGTAGTCATTTTTGAGTCTACCTTTAAATATATTGTTAAACAGAGAGGTTTAAATCTGTAAATGTTCTTCTTCAAATTTTAGGTTTGATTGAGATTTCTTATTCAAAACACGTAAGTAGGAATTACTAAACAAAAACAAGCTAAGCTCCCAGTGAGAAAAAGTCATTCTGGATTCAGCATGTTTTGACAATTACACCCAGTAAAACCAGGCCAAATGGCTTAATAGAAAGAGTATTTTGGATCTTGCAGCCTTAGGTTTCCAGGTTCAGGAATTTAGAGAGTCTGTGTTTTAACTGCCTCCACCTGTACAGGATTTCTAAACTGGTAATTTGCTTTGTCAAGACATAACTCGCTTCTCATCCCAGAGTGAAACTTATTTTTTCCATGAGATATTTAAAGTGAACACATACCAAGACCCCACTTCACAGGCACAGTTAGGAGCTGAAACCTTACTGAAATTAAAGTGGCTTAGGCTACTCAGTGCTAGACCCAAAACCAGACAGAAATTAAGAAATACAGTTACAATTGAATTGTGCCTTTAACTTTCCTTCTTCTGGCGGGACACCAATATATATTTAATAAGGAGCAGTAAATAAAACTAGATTTCTTAAGGTATACTAGCATGGCTGAAGTACTTACAGGAAATCACAGAAACTTGCCCATGTCCATCATTCATCTTACTGAATTTTGAAAGCAACCTAAAGTCATTCCAGGCTAGAATCAAAGAAAAATTTTATGCCCCTACAACACCTTGCCTCCATTGTTAGGACATTGCTCCTGCTTCTTAAGATTTTGACAACATAAAGGAGGCAAGACAGAGTTGCAGCAGGTGAAGTTCCCCAGACCCCCAAAGAAATCATAAGGAAACATTCAGACTAGCCTATTCCCAAACTTCCCTGGACAGCCTCATTTATTTCCTTAGCTACATCACTTCTCTGTCTTTTTCTGCCTCTTCTAGATGGCTTTGAACTCGTGACAATGGATGATCTTGTTATGTGTGTGAATTTGAGCAAAAACCAAGTGGCTCTGCTATTGTTAAGGGCTCCTAAGCTTTACTAAGAAAAGTAGTAACAGCAGGAGGGTTTAGAGCTCACACTAAATTTTACTTAATGATACCTGTTACTAGGGCCCAGCAAGCTGTTACTGACACATCACTATTTGAGTGACATCTAATTAATCATTATATCACTAACCAGAATCAGTGGTTATAACTTTGAGGACCTTTGTTCAACCTTCCCACTGAATAACTTGCACCAGCTTCAAGTTTAACGTAATGTGAGACTGTTTAACCTATAAACCCTGTGGTTGTAGGAAAGTACCCTGGGGTTTTGTCACTTAGGTGTTTACTGGAATGCAATTGTATTCTAGTAGCAAAATAAATGTATGCTTCTCTCTGATTGAAAAACACTCCTTGGACATACAGCATTTCCCCGTCCTTCCCCTAAAAAAAATCATAAAAGAAAAAGAAAAAAACGGATACTTTTTCTTCCACTTAAACTCAAGAAGACTTACTCTGGATGACCCTCCTGGTAGTAGGAACTTTATAATCACACTTTTCTTTTAGAAGCTGGGAAAGCAAAGTGTGGGGAGAGAACTATACTTATCTACCAATTGTATATCTTATTTTTACTTAAATCACTAACTATTTCAGTTCTGTGGTAACAGTGTGGTCACTGATTTTTTTTTTTTTTAAAGAAGGGAAAAAAATTTAAAAGTCTCAGATCTCCACCTTGTGTGGTTGATGGTGAACGACTATAAACATTTTTGAGGACCTTGGTTTAAGACTTGTTCATTACTATTGGAGAGTAAAGCATCAAGATGTGATTCCCTTTGCTCTTATTTTTGTAATATTGGAGCATTCCAGGTTTCACTTTGATGTTTAGTTTATCCTCCACATTCTGTCTAAAGTTTGCATTTTAGCCCCATTCAAAGGAGAGCACATATGTAAGGACAGGAGCATGTTGGTCAAGTCCTTAAGAGGAAAAGTCATAGTGGCCAAATAAGAGTCCTACTGGGTTTTTCCCTAAGCAGAGTTAAAACAAAGCATGGATTGAATCCTAGTAGCATAGTTCAGTCAAACACATAAAGTTTTCCTGTCTGTAGCATATCATGAACAAATAGAAATGCATCTGCACATGTATATTCTGAGTAGTAAGTTCTTGGAAGGCCAGATTTGATGCTTAGTCTGGGTTTTTAGTCACTGCTCCATCACATTTCTATTTACATAAAACACTTTAATTTCCTAGTTGAGTTACATTTTCTGTTTTGTTGGATGGCCCCATCCTCATGTTTTGTGGCAACAAGGCACCAAGATTGTGATGCTGAGCTCTTGTTTCTATACATTCCATGAACAGATTCCATAACTTTGCTCCAGCCTCACTTCTTTGAATAAATTTCTCTGTTATATCTTATGTGTCAGAAACTAATTGCTCATTTTCATACATGGAACTACGAATTAAAAGGCTTACTCTCTTTTTCTCCAGTGTACCAAACGTCACTAAGTAGCTAGAGGAAGGCATTTTGCTATTTCAGTTAAGCATATGCAGGAAAACACAAGAACATGACTTTGGAGAAAATATGGAAAGACTAAGCTGGTATCAAAACATCTCAGCAAGTCTGTGGCATTAAAAATCAAGACAATCACACAGTAAAATAAAACATGAAAAATTCATATTGAAACGCCATGGATGATAAAGCAAGTTCCATCAGTTTCAATTAATTTATCTTCATTGCATTGAACTCACTAATTACAACTCAGAGAACTGAGCCATAGTCCTTTGTTTCTGAGCAGAAAAGGTCTAAATTTAAAGTGGAATGCCAAGAAACCCCAAGGCTTGTATTAAATAAAAAAATCTAGGCATTTTCAGATGAAGTTTTTTAAAGGGAAAAGGAGAAAGGAGCTGAAAACAATCTCTGAGTCAACCAGTCCAGTGGTGGCACCAGTGGTTAAAACCAGTTCTCCTTGTGCCTCCAGATGACCTAAACATCCAAAAGTCTATCAGATAATAGGTAAAGATAATGAAGTGGTTTCAGTTAATATTACATCCCTACTCCCAGAGGTACCATCAGAAAACTAGAATCCATCCAAGACTTTCTCTTATGGCAAGGTGAAAACAGTACCAAAATAAAATGAGGAAAAATTACTTCATCTCATATCCTGGAACTTCCAACAGATAAATACTGCAAAGTTGTTTTGGTTTTGGTTTTGGTTTTGGTTTTGTTTTTTTTAATCTCTGAAATAATGTTAAAATCAGTACTGAGAGCACGGCTTTTAAATACAGAATTCTTGGCCGAAATCAGCATA
>VYZQ01034902.1:0-13115 GCA_013400655.1 Mystacornis crossleyi | reverse complement strand
TATTGCCAAGGAATTTATGTTAGAAATTTGGATTCCTATGACTATGAAACCTTGACACCTGAGAAGACAGTCTGTAGTAGGAATAAATGTTGAACTCTAGGCCCTTGGTGGTAACAGGAAGAATATAGGGGACAGATGGGACATGCTGAAAGACAGAGATGGAAAGACAACGGAGTGAACTGTAGTCTCTTCCTTTTCATAGTTACTATCTTGAAAGCATTTCAAGTTCCTTCTGTTTAGAACACATTCATGGATAGTATTCCACACATAGGTTCTGGTAGTAAAAGGTGATTATTTACTACAAGGAAAATTACAGAACATGAAGGTACTGTTGCATAAATTGGTGTTGGTAGTATCACTCCAAAGGATTCTGGCTTCCAGCTGGAATGAAGATGAGACAGCATTCCTCTATTAACTGATATAGCACATTAGCAATATTTCATTAGTATTTATCATGCCAATCCACACTTCAGGACAGCAGACAGAGGTGTCATAAAAGTTGATATGAGTACCTTAACTTCCTGCATACAATCAACTCCTTAACAACAGAGAGGCAGTTCTAATGGCGCCTAGCAAATTCCTGATGCAGGAACTACAGATTTGAGAAAAATGACAATGATGTAAAGGCTGTTGCTATATTTCTTTATGAAAAATGCTTATTATACAAAAGGTTTTTCAAAAGTTGAATTCAGTTTTAAACAGAAACAGCTAGATATACATTCTCTTGGCTTTAAGAATTTGTCGCTTAATTCAGCGCAAAGACTGAAAACACGTAAGTTTCCAAAGATATCTGTAGTTTGCATAGTTTTTAACAAATACAAGGAAGATAAAAGCCATACTGCAGCAATAAGGTGATCTAACATATGTTACACAGATAAAGCCCCTGTGTAAATTTCACTGATGGTTCAGCTGATGGTATTTTTCCTAGCTGTCCAAATATATAACCTTAATATTAACAAAACATGTGTGACCTCCAGCTAAGCCCACAACCTCAAAGGAATAAGGATGCAAGGAAATGTTTTGCGTTACTCAGTACAATGGGAAGACTAACAAAATCTGATAATAACATGCTTACATAGTTAGGAATCACAAGCCACATGCACAAGCCCCTTTTGTTTTTTACTATTCCCCAGGAACTGTGGCCTGTTGATTCCAGTGCTGCATGAAATAAAAGGAGCCCGAGGTTTAGAGAGCCAGATACAGTAAAAGAGTATAATCTGATTATAAAAATAAGGTACTATGTAAAGTAATAGACAGCCCAATACAGAAAATTTGTGAGAATAGCTCAAGAAACACTCTAGCGCTAGAATGTGTATGGAAAAAAAATAGTAATAGGCCATTCTGTAGCTAAACAGCTCTATACTTTCCCTCTGTCTGGATTTTCCTTTTGTCAGGTTGATTAATGGAATGCCTTCACATTTATCTGCTTTTGGATATCTTAAATCTCAACAAGTCCATTTCATTTTCTTGCCACCAAGATTTCCAGTAGATTTCTTCTAGCACATTAGAATGACAGATAAGTTCCTGCAGCCAACTCTGTAAAGAGCTCATTATTGTTTCAGACTCATGTACTCACCCTGGAGGTCTTCTGTACAAAGGCCTCCAGAGTTTTGGGTCATTTTAAAATCCGTGTTGAGTAAAGGTGTTATTTCACTACTTGGGGAAGCTTTGGAGCAGTGTTCAAGGCCACATTCTGAATTTTATACTGTTTTATATTATCAGTCTGCATACTCAAGAAGTAACTGCAATAAACCGTAAGTAGTTCAATCCAGCACACACTTGATTTATTTTATTTATGTGGTTGTCTTCCCTGTGTTGAAAAACCACAAAGTTATTTATGAGATTTTTCTATTATTTTTCTTTAGAAAGTTTCAAGCTCTCACTGGCAGCAGAGCAACATGATCTGTACATATTTTTAATCCACTTGCAAAATGCTGCTGGTTTGAAGCTCATGTACAATCACTTTCAATGTTTAAAGAGAGAATTTTGGAAAAAAAAGTACAACTGAAATCTCTTACATAAGGTCAAAATAAACTAATTCTTACACTCACTATGTACTTTTGTCTGCAATAGTGAGCTCAGTTGGGCTCCAGTGTAGCTGTATCAGTAATGGTGCTTTATTATAATTGTCATGGGGTTTGCATTGACTGAGTGAATTTATGAGTAAGCAATGAGGTGCCAGATTGATCAACCACTTGGGAGGGATCCTGCCTCTGCTCCACAGTGTGCCATCATTCATATTCCAAAGTTTTTGACACTGGCCCACAAATTTAGGGTCAGAAGGAAGAAGGGAAAAGGATATATGTGATCTTTTATTTGAGTTTGAGGGCATGGAAGGGGATCCTAAGTAGGAAGTTTTCCATATTCTTTTCCACTGTGATTGGTTTTTCCAGTCTGCAACTAGAATCTGATACAAACAAAAAATTTAAACCATGCAGATATTCCAAGCAATCAGACCACAAGTAATCCAAGACAGAAGCATAAAATGGGGTGAATTAGGTAATTACTAAAAAAGTCAATATTAATTGCAAGAAAGACATTTTATAAATTAAAGCTTGAGTTTCCTGGTCAACTCCACACATGTCTAGAAATTACTACCACATTTAAAACCCATCTACTGCCTAAGATCCATGCAAAGCAACTTAAGATATCTGTCAATTATAAACAGAACCAATGACATTAATATATAAGTGTAGATGTCAACTTTCTGTAAATAAATAATAAATATATTTATTTTAAAAATATTTCTCATTTTTATCCCATCTCAGAAAGGTCATCTGCTTTGCCAGCTGTAGCTGCCAACCAAATACCAAAGGTATTTGTGAAATTTCTCCTTTCTTCTAGAGCAAGGGAAGGCTTTTCCGTCCATTTCAGTCAATACCAGCTACTGGGCTGGTTTCCTGGAAGCATGATTTTACAGTACAAATCTGTATTTTCATACATAGTGAAGGGCACTTCTCTCCAGCTGAGATCAGAAAAGTTCCTCAGACGACAATCCAGTTGAAATCACATCCTTTTCCTGCCTGGTTTTCTGAACTGTCCAATGCCTTTCAGCCCATGCAATTATAATTCCTGATGATACAGTAAGGACCTCAGAGTAGGTCTCTATATCATATATTTACCAAATGCTTTAGTTCAATCTACCTCCCAAAGCCATCTATATGCTTTAATATGATTAACTCATTGTTTGTTTTGAGAAGATAACAATTTTACCTTTTAAATCTACCTTTCACTGATATAGACATTTAAAAGTCTAATGATAAGGAAACCATCTGCCAGTCAAGTCACTGTCCTTTCTTTTTTTTAAAGAACACTAAAATGAAACATACCCTTTAAAAACTGAAACAAGAAAAAAGTAAACCACAAATAAATTCAGATTAGAAACAACAAAGTCAGAAACAGAAAGTCATATAAAAGATGAAAGTCCTCTTGTTAGCCATTCAGGCACTGGGAGGGGCCTCCTCCAGCCATCAGAGGTGCATTTAGAGAAGGCTCTAGGGAGCGCAATGACCCAGAGCATGGTGAACAGGAGAGGGGAAACAGGGGCGTGGCACATCTTTGAGGGTGCGGCATGGCAGTTTGCACGGCAGTTCATGCAGGCAGGGCAAGGAGGCAGGGTTGCAGCCACCCTCCTGCTAATGGGGTTTTTCTTTTGTGTTGGGGGTTGTTTGTTTGTTTGTTGGGGTTTTGTTTCCCCAGCAATGGTCTCATTGCTGGAAAATGGCCCAGAGAGTGTTAGTGAACAGTGCCGCATCCAGTTGGTGGCCAGTCACCAGTGGTGTTCCCCAGAGATCAGTGCTTGGGCCAGTCCTGTTTAACATCTTTATTGATGATCTGGACAAGGGCTTTNAAAAATTCTTCACTGAAAGCGTGATTAGGTGCTGGAATGGACTGCCCAGGGAGGTGGTGGAGTCACTGTCCCTGGACATGTTTAGAAAAAGACTGGACATGGTACTCAGTGCCATGGTTTAGTTGATGAGGAGGTGTTAATTCATAGACTGGACTTGATGATCTGAAAGGTCTTTTCCAACCTAGTTCATTCTGTGATTCTGTGAATACTATTACATTGCAGATGTTCATATATTAAATGTGAAACTGCCTCTACAGTTCCGTTCAGATTGAAATCACAGTTGATGTACCCAGTTTTCATTCACTGATCAGTATTAACTTCAATGTGTAAATAAATAACTTACAAGTATTAATTAGAGTGTAAATAAATCCTTAGATATCAGTTCCCCATTTTACACTATTTAACTCATGAACACTAATACAAGATCAAGTACTAGTACAAGATCAAATACTGAAACTCAGTTGAAATCTTGAATTTAATTTAAATTTGATTAATTTGTTTGTACACACTTATTCCTCATATTTCCCAAAAAAGTGAAAACTGGTACTCTTTACAGAAGTTCAACACTCAGATGAAAAAATCTGATGGAGAAGGAAAGTATTTCGTAACCTTCATTCTCAAAAGTGGTTGAGTCTTTGCGTGGAGACGTCTCTCTCATCTACGTAACAGGACACAGAATGTTTAAATGAGAACATCTGCAGTGTTCTTTCAATAATCTTGGGAGAGCATGAAAAGCAATATGTTACAGTAAGAGCAAAAGCAATGGGAATTCTTTCTTTGCAACTCAGTCAAAATATGCTGCATGTAGGCATATTTATTTTTTAATTAGAATTCTTAAAGAAACCAGCTGTTGTTACTGTATCTGTGCTTGAAAATCCTCTGAGTCTAGCAGTTGGAAGCTGACATACTTATTCCATTAATTTAGATGACTGTGAACATTTCCCATAGAATAACTGTGCTGCACAATGCACGACTATTCATTTTCTAGTAATGTCAGTTGAAAGAAAGGAACAAGAGGGGGAAAGAAGCAGGGGGGGGTTTAGTGGGGGGGGGTGTTTGGGGGTTTTTTGGTTTTTGTTTGTTTGAGGGGTTTTTGTGCACTTGGAAATTAATAAAGTCCAAGAGTGTTAATGCTGCTTTCCTAGGGTTTAAGTTGACATGCCTAGGTCTCTGAACAATCCTCAGTGTTCCCTTTGGTTTATATTAGCCACAAAATCCCATATTTGTTTATAGATTGTGTCTAATTACTTCCAAACTTTATGTCTGTTTTGAAAAAGGACACAGAACAAACCAGCATCCAAACTGTGGATCTGTCATCTGCGTAACCATCATTAACTTCCAGAGGGAATTTAGTTTCCAAGGTGATATTAAGCCTAGGAAACAGCTTGGTAGATGCACTTGATTTTGGTACTCTTAAAGCAGAAAAAAGTTTTATGGGGAAAAAACATCTCCTGAATATTAACCTTACCTCTGCCCTTTTCTTGTTGTCTCCCAGATTTCCTTCTGGATCTCATGAAAAAAATAGCTTCCTAAGGATATTATAAAATACTGAAGATTGGGATCCCAGAAGAGGTAGCCATTTGCAGAATGCACAATTTTCTCCAGAAGTCAAGGCCAAGAGACTTACAGTCCCTCTCTCTTCCCACACAATTCTGTCTCTAAGCACTAAAACTAATCACATTCCAGCAGAACTCACAGAACACTGTCTTTCATTTCTTGTTGATCAGAAAGTTTTCTTTTGGTAGAGTCCAATACAGTTGGGTGTAGAAGGGCTCACATTTCATAATATGCCATAATACCATAATTAATATAAAGGCTTACAGCGGGAATGAGAATGTTCACTAAACTGCCCATTTGTAGCAGCAAGCTGTGTTTCCTCTAAGTTCCTATACAGAACAGTCATCTGGGAGTCCCTTGTCCCTGCTGTCATACCATCCCTATGAATATCTACATTGAAAGTTTTAAGACAAGACACTTAGAATACCTGAATTGCTATAGAGAGATTCTGCTTGACCTTGTGATGAATAATGCACATTAGGTGCAGTAAGGTGCAGATGTAGGCCTTTTCGCAGGTCTTCCCATTCAAAAAGACGGTATCAGTGTCTTGGAAATCCATTAAAGCATCCCGGTGTTAGTGTTAATGTGGAGAATAGATCACAGACAAGAGCACAGAAATGCTGCCTGAAATTCTGCCACCCAATGTGGAGTTTTCCTCCTTTCAGCCTCAATGCTCTCAAAACCTGTCCAATATGAGGGTACAATTAAACGATGTCTTGAAATCTACGAACAACTGTGAATTACATCTTTAAAAGGAGCTTCCATTTCCCAGCTGAGGGATTTCTTTTGCTTTAATCCAGCATACCAAGTATTTTACCCTGGCTGACCCAAGAATCAGATAGTATCAGCAAACACCATGAGGCCCCATCAACATCAATATCCCCCATGACTCTCAGTAGAGATGTAACAGCAATGAATTTTGTGCGTACCACTGAGGCTGGAAGTAAATTAACTGAAGCAAACTTACCAGAATAAACTTTGGGGGACTAAAGAAGTGAAATGGAGATACTCCTAACAGAACCAGAGAAATTGAAAGAAATTAGAGATAAAAATCAAGATTAGACTGAAAGACTGGCTTCTTCTGGGTGAGAGTATGGCAAAATGGATTAAAACCATCTTTCTGCCAGGGAACAATATAAGAGCAAAATCTGGACTACTTTTCAAAAAAACCTTTGCAAAGCACTTCAGATTCAGATACAAGTAACTTCTCATGCCATAGAAGTAGTTCTCACTTCTCAGTATATTTAATACCAGTATAAGGCCGTAAGAAAAATGTGGCACGGTCATTTGCGCCATGGATCAAATATGACTGGGCCAGTGTAGCAGAATAAAAGAATCACTGAGGAAAAGAACCTTAAAAATTTGAATACATTTTATAAATTGTGGTGAATGCAGCCAGTGAAAAGAAGAGAAATAGAAGTTAAAGATCTAATTAAAGTGAATTTAAAAGCTACATTCTTGCATTTAAACTGCTTGAACTCCTCACAACATACACTGAAGAGAAGAAAAGCCTGTACTGGCTCTTATTTGTATGCAGGTTTGTTGGTTGTTTTATTTGAATAGAGATGGCAAGAAAATTCTGAAGAATTAGAGTCCTATGAGCTCTAGCTATCAATAGGTAGAGACTTGAAAGTCATCCTTCTATTGAGATTTTCAACAATAAATGGCTTTTCTCTAATCAGACACATGTCTGAAAACACACATGATTTACCACTCTATGTAGTATTTAGAAACAATAATTAAAGTTACCCTTGATGACAATAGTAACAACTATGGATTAAAGCACTAGATAATCTCTCTGCCTGTGATAAATGTTAAAATGAACAGGCACTGAAACAGCTATAAGAAACAGTCATGGACTCAAGTGACAGTAGGAATAAAATGACCACACTGTGTAAAAGTATGTGGAGTCCTGAAGAATGAAATAAGAACATCCCTGAAGAATGAAATAAGAACATCCTACATCAAACATATAATATAGTTAATAAAGTCTACACTGAGAGCAGGGCAGTGTTCACCACAAACAAATCATGTACTCATCACACACAAAAAAGGAAGATCGTTAAAGAGAAATTACTACATGGTCCAGCACAACACTTAAAACCTCAGAAGAGTCTACAAAGGAGAGAAATAAAAGGTCTCATATATGAGAGTCTGGAGTATATGCAGAAAAAATGGAAAATATCTTCAGAAATAGTTTAAAAAATAACCATTCTCCAGAACAGAGGGTCTACAACTATACCACATCATAAAGAATAACCTGCTGGAAGAAAAAAATTGAAATCTTTCATTATTTCAGTACTTCAGCATTTCTCATCATCAGCATTACCTACACTGGTATTGCTGATAATATTCACAACTCATTTGTGAGTTACAACTGTTTTGGTGACATTAATACCTTCCCTTTGTGTTTGTATATTTATTTTTCTTTGAAGATTTTTTCAATTCACTGAGTAACCATAAAGGAAGTTGTTCCTCAGGAATTTCTCTTTTTTTGTGCTAGTACAGTTTTTCTTTTAATATGAAACAGTGTATGAATATATAAATAGAAGTGTTTAATTTTATATAGTGATGGTTCAAAATTGCTTTAATTCTTGAATACTGAACTCTGTCCACATGAATGATATCCAAATAGAAATGCAATTTTCATGTTTTATTCCACATGATATTTAATATCCCCATCTCAGGTTTAGAATGCCCAAGTTTTTATTTTTAAAAGATCAACATTGGAACTATTCACAGAATTTCTCTGTTAAAAGCAATCCACAGTCCACCATAATGTTTATAACCAAATTGACTATTTTTACTGGAAAAATGGATTAGCTAGTCTCCAGAGTGAATTTTCTTTCCTTTTAAGATATTGGTACCCAGGATTAGAAGCTTATCATTTTCTCCTTTCAGTTTACTACCTGTATATATCACTTTGAATCATATAGGATATAAATTGCAAATCTAGAGAGGAACATTAGGAAAAAGGTCTCAAGTGGATTCCAATGCTTCTACTGTTGTTTTAAAGAACATTGTAGAGTTTAAAAAAGGCACAAATCCAATTTCAGGTCACACATCAGCCTACCCATGTGACTTAAATGCCTACTGATTGAAAGAAGAGGGAAATATTTGATCTGTGAATTCTCCCCCTACACACAATTTCAAAGACAGCGCTCTTTAATCTGTGCCTCTCATAAGTTTGGGTGTCAGTGTATCACCCAGTGGAAGTGATTCTGTCAGTTCTGCCTTTATTCTTGCAAAGGAAGACAATCATTAGTTTCCTGGTGCAAGGAAGCTATAAGAGAGTTGGATTGTTCTTTAAACATTAAGGATTAAACTGCTATCTTTTCCCTTCCCACAGGAGCTGAATAGGTGATGCTTGACTGAGGGTGTCAAAAGGCCTTTTTGACCAGTGAGCCTTTCTGAACCTGATTTTAAATGCTTTTTGAGGAAAGGGAAAATGATTGTTTTAATAGACTTCTCACACTTCAAACTCTGCAGTCAAATCTTGATAACCTTCAGAGGAATTCACTCAAAGACACAGCTACTGCAGTGCATGTGACAAAAATGGGTATGAATATTTTTTCCATAGTGCTACCACCTGATTTTTCAATCACTAGCGATGGCCTTTTCTATTTATGCATTCTTTATTTCTAAATACTTTCTGTGATCAAAATGTATCAGAAATCATGTTTCTGTTTTCATAGGGCTGAACAAAACATGCAAAGTTCCAGTGCTATGATTAAAGCATTGCCATGTCAAAAAATCCCAACATGAACAATGAAACTTCTGATTCTACTGTGACATTATCAAATAAAAATGCTGCAAACTCCTTCTCATTTCCAAGCAAAGACTGTGGAACCTGATCTGCTATTAATAAAATTTCCCACTTGCCACATAACTCTAAGATACAAATGACATTGGATCTAAAAGTCCATAAATAATGACGATAAAAAGCCACTGTATCTGTACATCTGGATTCTCTCACTGATATTTGGAAAAGGGTCAAGGGCACTAAATTTAATTCCTGGTTCTTTGTATGCACAATAAAGATTTAGATAACAGATCTAGTTTAAATCAGCAATATATGGACACTCATCTGCAGCCTCTCTGTAAATCAAGCAATGAGACTCAGCCAGTTATAAATCTGACAGAAACTCAAAATAGCAGATAAGAAATTGTCTCTTACACAGTACAAGCAGGAGGCATAAATTATTTCTTTCTATGCAAATAGGCAATTTTAAGAAAATTAAAAGTAATGATTTTGAAATTATTTTTGCTCAAGCACAAGAGAAATTAGGATTTTGGAAAGAGGGTGATACACATTTGAAGGATTTTAGTATGGTCCCACTCAACTGTGCAAAATCCTTCACGGTCCATAATCCAGCTCTGAAATGGAACAAATGTCCAAGATCTTACACAGAGAATAAAAAAGAATCAGGGCCCATACTTCACTTCAGCTGGGATTTACACATTTAGTGCACCTCCAGCATAAACATCACATGACTGTAGCAGCTGAGAAAACATTTGTTCCAACCACTCACATGTCAAAGTCAAAGCAAAGTGAAAGGCAGAGAAACTATAATTAAAATGACCCTCTGCAATTTGCAGAGCTCATTTATTGGAGCGTCCAAACTTTCTGCCAAGGGTAGGTGGGGTTCTTTCTAGTTTACTTCTCACATTTTAGACTTCAAATAGCACAGGAGTATTTTAGATATCTAAGGTTTTTTGTTTTTTTTTCCTGAAGTTGATTCCAATTATGTAAAGCTGTTTATTGTGATTGGCTATGTTTCACATTCAGAATAATTATTAAAGTATCACTGCCTTAACATGAAAAGAGTACAGTACTGAATTTAAGGTATCTTGCCTCCTGAGAATGATAGGGGAGTGAAACTATGGCAAAACTAACTAGCCGACTGCTTGAAATAAGAAAACAAACTTCTTCAGCAACTTTCGTAGTGTAGTTGATGTAAGGGAAGTGTTTTGGTCTCTAACAGTATGTCACAAAGATGATGTGTGTGGTATTTCCCTGTTGTACAGAGCTTGACACTAAACAGGTCCCTGCTCTTCAGCCAAGAAATAAAAATATTGACATGCACTAGTACAGAAGATTTGCAGCATGAGAACCTAAAAGCAATTTCTGATTTTTTCCCGTAAGGATGTATAAGATAAAACAAAGCAGAAAGAGAAAATTTTTTTTAAATGTATTTGGATAACGGTTTTTTGATTGTGTTTTTCACACAATTCACATATCACAAGGCCAACTTTGATGTTGTAGTGCTGCCATATTTCAACTTCAATCATCAGTTTTAAATAGTGGGCTTTGATATTCTTATGTGTTAATTAGTGATAGAAGTCACAGAAGCTGAAATTTATCATTCATCAAGTATTTTTATTCTTAACTCAAGGAATGTAGGATTGAGGCTTGCCAACACTGTTAGATAAAGATTAAAGTACCAGTGACATGGCAAGTGCTTGTATCACCCTAAGTCTGCAACCTTCCAAGATCTGCAGTGTGGGAACTCTTAGTGTTGGGAATATATTCGTTGTAATGTCTAACTCAACTGGATTAGTACTCTGGAGCAACTTACTTTTCTGCCTTGGAAATGTGAACATAGGATCCATTAACAATAATAAGGTAGGAGCTTATTAATATACTGTTAATAAATTAACAAGAATAAGCTATGATCAGGCATCCTAGTGCATAATCCCAAAATAATAGTTTATCTTCAAGTATCATAGCTACAGGTTCATAAATCAGTGGAAGTACAGTAAGAAACAAGATGACAGAGTCTGGGTTTGGGGAATTTTTTGTGGTAGTGATTTTTTTAAAAAATTTAAGCTTAGAATTTAAAAAAGGAAATTAAGGAATAAGAACTATTTTGATGCCTACTTTGACATATAACATGTGACAAGGATGAAGTCAAGTAGTCCAAATGAGAAGACAGGTGGATTAAATCAGAATGAGAGCTACTCCAAAAGTTACTTGGTTTAAAAGATGAGGTGGTAGTTGTAGTCCTAACTTCCCTCTGCCATATTTTTGCTGAGAAGTGTGTTAAGATCTTGTTTGCATAGGTGCACTTAGCTTCTCCTTTTTTTATAACTGCAATTCTGCATTTCTGAAGGGGAGTTTGTTAATCCTCCTATTTGAAAGAAACATACAGAGAGCTCAGCTGTCTCCAGCACTAGCTCATGATTTACTTTACGAGCAGTTTCACACAGCTCTTTACTAAAGAGACATTCTTTGTGCTTTATTACAAGTTTGTTCCACTGAGTCATGCTCTCTGCGGGACGTTGTGTCTATATTTTATTTCACTCTAGCCATTAATTACCTCCTGGGCCCTGTATCATATGTCTCTCAGTCTCATTTATTACAACGGCGCCTGCTAGCGTGGCTAGTCAAGGGGCTGTCAGTATTTCCATTAGAAAACTCATCTCTCAGGGGTTTGTAAGTCAGCTGTAAAGCTTTACTCCTGGCTGATGGTTGGCATACACGACCACAGCCATAAGGGTTCTTTCTTTTCTTTCTTAAATTGAACTAGGAAAAAAACCCTCAATGTTTTTAAGTGATAGAATCAGACATGAGTTTTAACTCCATGTTTTTGAAACTCAGAAACAGATTTATTTCTTTAAACCAAGTTTTGCAGGCTGTTTGCTGATAATGTAAGCCAGTGCTTGGGAGTTGGGCTATTTTTAAAGGGTTCAAGTCATCCTTCCACCTCCTTTTCCACTACTGAACTTCCATCCACAACTCCTTGCCTCTGACTAACAGGTCTCAAGTCTGCTCCTCTGCAGCTGCTGCTGTCTGAAACAGCTTTTGAATATTCCTGCACATATATGCCCTTCCATTTAAGTCCAACAACAAAAAAAAAATTGCTCTCTTCTGCCTGTATCTCCACAATCATCATACTCACTTGCAGTTAGTATCTCTGTATCTCCATTTTGCCCAGAGAAGTTGTGGATGCCCCATTCCAGGAAGTGTTAAAGGCTGGGTTGGATGGGGCTTTGAGCATTCTGATCTAGTGGAGGGTGTCCCTGACCATGGCAGGGGGTTGAAACAAGATGATCTTTAATGTCTCTTCCAACGCCACCCATTCTGTGTTTCTATGAGTTCAGCAGAACAGGGAGGAGGCAAAACCATGAAATTTCCATACAGCAACACCTGATTTCTTCTCCATTTAGGACCAAAATGGGCATCCCAAAAGCTTCTTTCTAAGGACTCTGAGGCAAGATAGGACAGCCAGGGCCCTAAAAGTCCAAGCAGTCAAGTAGCAATCATGAGCCTCAGAGAACCAGCATTTGCCAGACAGGGATTTAGCACTGTAGCATGCAGATGCCTACTCCAACTTAAAATTCAAAGCAATTTCTTCCAATTTTATTCCAATAAATCAATGAATGATTTACTGCAACCTTTCAATGGCAGGCACTATCCAAAAAGAACTCCTTACAACTATGTATATAAAATATCTATTCTACAAAAAAAAAAGGTGCAAACTAGAGATGTGTTTGAACCCAGTGTTCTTATCATAGTAAAGTATCTTTACAGCAAAAGAAAGGTATATATCAACAACTATATAATATAATAGTACAAAACAATTGGAAGACAGTCAGCTGTTTTAACTAAATGTATAAAGTTTATCCTAGGTCACTTCCCAAATAACCTGGTTTTCACATGCTACAAAGGAGCATATGAAAACTAAGCCTGGGGTATACAAAGGAA
>VYZQ01034885.1:0-11432 GCA_013400655.1 Mystacornis crossleyi | reverse complement strand
AATCTGATTTTTCTCTCTTCTTTCTCATCCTCATCATCTCCTTTATTTCTGATTCCTTCCTATGTTAACAATGCTTCACTTTGCCTTTTTATTCTTAATTGGATATTGCATCTTTCCTTCCTTGTTTAAATGATTGTTCTTTGTCCTTTTGAGATATTCCTTCCAGGGAATTTTGGATTTTGGCAGAGGCATTAAAAAAAGCTTTTCCAGAAAATCAATTCAGGTTTTAGGTGGTGTGCAGAGGAATTTGGGGATAGGAGAGTGTGTGTTCAGTCGTGCTCGTATGTTGGAGTTGGTTAGTTTGTACAAAAAGCTGGTGGTGAGAGTCTATCAGGTATTTTTTTACTTAATCTTACATTTTTAAAAAACACTTCAGAGATGTAGGTTGTATGAACTGGAATTCATTTTGTTCTTGATATATTGATGATGATGAAGAAATACTGCAAAAGCTGTTGCCAAGTTTCCCCAGTATACGACAAAGAAATAGATTACATATTTCTGTTTCACCTCTTCAAATACACTAACAAAAGCATTCATCAGGAATTATCGCTGAACTAGGAAGTTTCAAGTGAATACCACTGGTTTTTTATAGAAGCAGGGTCATAATACTCAAATTCAGCATAATTAAGTCAAGTTATTAATGTTTTAACAGCCAGAAAAAATATACATTGTGTATTTTTTATACCTGGCTGAAATAACTGTAATTTTCAATAATTAAATCCTGGCATTCAGCAGCAGATTGAGAACTATTTGCAAAATGGATGTTTGCTTCTCCACTTCTCTATGCTCAGCATGTGCTGTGTGAGACAGGTTCAAGTTGGATGGACAGTGCTACAGCTGGGTGGATTTTAGACTGTCCCTGCTCAGCAGAGCCCACAGAACAATAGTGAATCAGGCCTGATCACGGGATTGTGTTTTGATTTCTCTTCTGGGAACAGACGTGGAATTTGGAGGGGAGGAAATGGGGCAGGAGCAAGGAGTAGCACGTATGTAGGAAATCTTTAACAAAAGGTACAGGGCAGCCGAGGGAACAAAACCCTTCAAGTGTCCTGAACAGACTTGAGCTCATCCTTTCCATCTCCGCTAAGACCGACCCGGCTGGATTTGGTTATGGAATTCCCACGGACTTCAGCAGAACCAGGACTTCTGCTTTGGAAAGTTCAGCAAGAAATTCTCCCTGCTACCACTGTCCAGAGAGAAATCCGGGCAGGATTTTGGTGATGTGGCTTAAGTCGTGTTCTCGGAATGGGAAAAAGTTGGTGTTTGCATTTCTGGGGTTATTGCACAGCTCTAGTTTGGGTTCTACTGCAAAGGGAACCCAGCGCACTGTTTGGCTACTGGAGGCATTAATATTTGTGTGTGCTTAACCATACAGTCATCTCCTCACCAGCAATCATCAGTTCAAAGCAAAGCCTGGATGGGGGATCCATACTCTACCTGTCTCTCGGAAAGTCTTAGGTTTGCAGCGAGTTCAGACTTCCTCCTGATTGTAATGTATCTGTTGTAATGAAACTCCTTCTCTAATTCTAATCTCTGATGATCTGTGTAAACCACTCGGTACTTCTCTCTCGTTCTTGTTTTACCTGTTTTGAAAGAAGAACACATTGCTTCAAGCTAGAGTTTTTTCACTTTAGTAACACAAAATATCTGGCTTTACATTTGAAAATATCTGTGGGGATTTTAGGCCTGATTCTCTATGCACTTACCCAGAGTAACTCCCTTGACTTGGTCTTGATTTACAACACAAGAGGTTCATACCATCAGATATTAGGTGTGCTCCTTAGTAAATAGATAATAAACTGCTTCTCGTTTCTTTATCACCCCTGTGTTATCATTTGGGAAAGGGAAGGCATTCCTGTTAAGAATAAGGAGCCAGGAAACCTGGGTTCTGTTCCCAGCTCTGCTGCAAGCTTCCTGCCTGCTGCTGAACTGCTCTTTTCTCTCTGGCCCTGGAGCTGACACTCTTACCCGCCTCAGAGGGAAATTGTGAAGGACATTTTACTGCCCAGAAATTACTGAGAGCTCCCAAAGTTCCTCACTTCTTGTTGCTAGAAAAATTCCTACAACGCTGTGATTGTTACAGCAGTTTGGAGGTTGTGTTTCCCCATCAAGTCTGGCACAATCTGCCCACGACCTGATAACAGCACAGGGAACAGTAACACAGATTTTCAGATGACAGTTCATAAAAAAGAGAAAAGGCAAGCAATAATACTTCACAATGGGCAGGGAACTGCAGCATCTGCTGTTTTGGGAGCAGCACTGCTGCCTCCCTTCAGCTGTGGGTGCAGCTGAGTGGAGCAGACCCGGCTCAGCAGCATCCAGGGCATTAAAAGGCAATGGCAGATGACAGGAGCCAGGGAACACAGATGCAAGGGGCTGAAATTTTATGGATTCCATACGGGGTCATTTCCGAGGACAGAATGTGTGGCTGCACTGAAAGAGAGCTGAGGATGGGAAAGGCTGCTGATGGTTCCCTTCCTCTGTGGTTTATGCCCATATTAGACAATCAATGTGTTGGAGATCAGCACCTGCTTAAAGCCAAAGCCTGAGGTCTTCCCACATTTTTAACAGATTGGATCACGGTTGTGTTAAGAGCAGTGTTATCATCTTTGCTGACCACAATCTAACCACGTTTGATGCTTCCGTGTCTGTTTGTGTTCATATGGACATTCCTTCAGGTGTGCATATTTAGCCAGTGAATTGTCTGGGACAGGGAATATTTTCGTATTGTTTTGCCACGTGTTCCGCTGTGGTGCTGGAGGTTGTGCATCTGTGTCCTCAGCGGTCACTGCAGCAGAACAGCCCCCTGAGGTTCAGGCTGTCTCAGGTGATGCACAGAACTCGGGCTGTTTGTACCTGTACCCATCTGCTGTTGCTGCAGGTGTCGTGTGGCTTCTCACACCACCTCCTGTTTGCTTACAGAACTTTTCCTGACAAGGTTATGGGCATGCCTAACTCCTCAAAAAACAGGCCCCACCATCTCCTGATAATTGCACTCTTACTAGAGCAGTTAATTTCGAATGGGTTGAAATAGATTTTCAGGCATAGAGTTGGTAAAATTTCAGGGTCTGGGTAGATTCCGATGGCACAGAGCCCCAGAGCCACCAGCTTCCCCTGGCTGGGGAGAGGAGCTGGAGGGGTCATCTGTCAGTGCTGCCAAAGGCCCGATTCGGCCCCAGCCCCTCCTTCCCACTCCCCTGGCTTTTGAAGTTTCATAGCACCCAAAGATCAGAATTCAGGGTCCAGGACTACGGCAGAATCTTGAAGCACTTTATCCCTAACTCACGAGTTGGGTTAATGTTTCCCCCCATCTGTGGAGGGAGATGTGATGTTCCCCTGTTTTTTATGGAGCGTATTTACAGTCAGCATTGCCTTCCCCTTGCCATGCACACTGTACAGTCAAGGCTTCAGAGCCAGGTCACTTTTGCCTCTTCCAGTATTTGACAGTCAGGATTTTGCTACTTCTAAGAGTTTTTGGCTCGCCAACCTACTGCTTGTGTTAGAAAGTTCTTCAGGCTCTGCTCCTCTTTGCACTGTTTGTATGGATCCCAGACCCAGCGTTGGTGAGCACTGGAAGTCCTGGGCAGTGCAGTGCTTTAAATAAATCCTGTTACAGCCTGGATAGGGGTGGTTCTGGTTTGCCCTACAAGACAGGGGTTCTCGAGGACTCTCCCCAGGCTTGTAGAACCAAGGCTGCATCAGAATTTGGTCCTTCAGCTTCTATGCTCCATGGTGTCCGACCCTGGGAGAGCATCAATAGTGCCTTTGCAATGCTATGGGCATCTCCCAGCTCTTCTTAAGGTCATCAGCCTGATTACTTGGAATATTTGAATTGGGAAAATGGGTGTGGGATTGCTCCTTAGGCTGTGAGTTCTGCTCAATCCATGCAGCCAAACTCCTTTGGCTCGAATCTGTCACCTGCCTGGCAAGGTGCTGCTTGGCTGGGGAAGATGTACAGAACATTCTCATTTCAGTGGCATTTCCACCACTGGGAAACTGCAGTGAGAGCAGAATTAGCCCAGTGACGTTTGCACTGATAATCAAGTGGAAAGTGCTGCTAATTTTACACCATTAAGGTAAGAATTTTAGAGTCTCTAAGGAACAGCAGTGATTCAGTTCAGTCCACATAAATACCAGGACATTTGTTTTCCTTCACTAGAAGTGTAAATTGTTTGTTTAACATATGGTCACCTGTGGTGCTTTAATGCCTCACTGGATATTTTTTAACTTTTGATCTCTCTAACTGGTGGTTTGGTTAGGGTTTTTTTTTTCCTCTTCAAATGAGAATTTGGGGTCATTCTATGGGACAAAATGTTTAACATGTTTCCTCAGTGTCCTTTGTGTTGTTAAGATGGAGTACACAAAAGAGCAACAAGGTGATCTTATCTTGACCTCTATTCTCATTCAGAAGGCACAGACAAATATCAAATGTTCCTCTATTGCCAAAACAAGGTGGTAAACTTCAAGAAGAACCTTCCTGTTTCTGGTTTTAAGTGCTTAAACCCGTTATTACCTGAGCAGGAGTGGGTTGTTTTGGTTTTTTTTCCTTTTTAAGCTGAAGAAGAAAGTAAATGTACAGGGAAAATAGAACTTGCTCCCATAAGATCCTTTATTTCTGTATGAGTAGCTCTCTGTTTTTAGTAGAATTGATAATATCTGGATTCTTTCTGAAGGAAGATTGGGAGCTTTGACATCTAATTTCTTTCTCTAAAGCAAGTTAAGAAAATAATTTAAAAAGTAGAAAAGCAAAAGTAAGGGACTTCTGGGAAAAATTCTCAGATTTGACACATAAATCTTGTCTTTAATAATTTGATTTTGTTTTTCTGTGTCGAGTAATATTTACTGTGAGACAAGAGACAGTGGGTGCTGAGATCTGCCAGAGTCTTGCAAGAGATACTTTCAGCTCTGGCAGAGCCACGTTTTAGTTTGTTAGGCCTTTACCCTCCTTGATGTCAGTGAGAGTCTCCCTACTGCCTTTGTTGGATGCTGGGCTGGATTCAGTCTGCACATGGCATTTCCTTTCAAAGGCAAAATGCACTTTTATTTACCAGAGTTAACAAACAGCAGCAACAGAACCTACCCCGGAACAGTTCGGGACTTCAGCCTCTAAATTCCATCTGTTAGACAGAGCAGATCCACCCCACTGAGTCCTGCAGACCTTCTACTGGCTCTGATTCCAGGGCTGCATTTTATTTCCAGGAGAAATATTACCTGAGTAGAATTTGAGGTGGGACTAATGGATTTCAACCTTAGACAGCAGGAGGATGTTCTTCACTTGTCAGGGCATAATGGCAGAATTCAATGATGCAATGGTAAAAGCCAATATATTAATCCAATTCTTTAGTGAAATCCTGCATATTTCCCTCACTTGGGTCAGTGAAATAGCCAACATTTGGCTTTGTACCATCTCAATTAATCTTTTGTTAGTGACAGGTTAAAATTATCATCAGCTATACAGTGTCAGTTCTATAGGGAATATGTTCTGGCATGGAGAGTTGTACCATGGAGTTGTGCTTGGAGGGGTTATTGGTGCTCGGGGGGAAGAGAAATGAAACAAAAGGGCTTTGAAGCAGCTACCTTTGCAGCCTGCCTGCCTTTGTGCTGGGGGAGTGGATTGCCTGCGTTTAATGAGCTGTTTAAGAAGAGGGAGTTTTGTCCAAACCTTCTTTTGCAATAGTGGCTACTGAGGAGTGCCTTTGGACCAGCAAGAAATGAGACATTTCAGAGCTGGAAATCTTTTCATGGGATGCAGTTTAACAACGCTGTTCCATCGCACCCACTCTGGCAATTTTTGTGACTGGCCAAGTTTTGAGCTGGGGGAAGGGAACAGCTTTCCCATTGGTCATAAAATTCACAGAGTATTTCTTCTGAAGACAATAAAGCTGGGAGAAGGCCTCTTTATTTGCTGTGAAAATCATCACCCTTTCCGGCAATATAACTCCTGAAGAAAAGAGGGAGAAGGAAGAGACAAGACTGCATATCAAAGCAAAGTGAAGTGTTAAAAGGGTCTGTTGCCTCAATATGACAGATAGGCCTCAACTCCTCAGACAATGTAGGCCAGGAAAGGGAAAAAAAAAAAAAAAAACCACCATCGGACCTCACAACTAGTTTACAAAGCAAAATAAATTAGCATTAGAACCAACCCTGGGCCCTCTTTCAGAGCCTCCTCGCTTCACTTTTCAGGAATATTCTGCAGGCACGGAAAGCAGCATCTTCCATAAAGTCCAGAAGCTGCCTGGAGATGTACCAGGATAGGACAGTGTGGGATTGCTGTGGGATTGCTCACAAAGCATTGCAACCTGGATTCCAGGGGTTAGCAGTGTTCCAGAGGAAGTTATGTCTGTACTTGGTGACTGGATGTTACCTTAAATCGTCACAGAAATGTGAAACAGCTTCTGGCCTGAGGATATTCTCAGTTCCAACCTGCATCTCTCTGTTACTTTAGTATTAAAAAAAACTAATGTTAATTTTTGAGTTTATAAAGACATAGACTGACAGAGGTCAGGCCTCAGAGTTGAGTTTAGGACTCTTAACTATTTATGTTCTTTAAATGTGTAGGGAAAGTAAGAGGCAAATTCTCCCTGACTTAAGCCACTAATTTCACTGACTTAATCGAAGTTGTGAAGCAAAGTAATTTTAAATAAGTTTTGAAATATTGTGTTGCACATGATGTTCTGTAAAGCTAAGTTAAAAAAAAAAACAAAAAACAAACCCACCATACCCTGCCACTGTATTAGAAAATGTGACACAGGTCAAACCCTGTATAATCTTCCTGCCAGAAACTTTGGTGTGGTGAGTAGGTGTCCTGGTCCTGTGCATTACTGCAAAGTTAGGTGCATAAAGGTTTGTGAAACTTGGTGAAATTTTCTGTTTGTCTGCTGAGTCTTGCTCATCTGTTCTTTTATACCTGCTCAGATTATTCAAGCTGAAAAAAAAACCAGAACAGCATCACAGAATGGGAACCTTTCAACAGACTCGAATTTTCCCTTCTGTTTTCAATTTTGAATATGTTCTGCTATTCTGAAATAAAGCTCACTGGCCAAATTCTGTTCTTCCCTTTGCTAGTGTAAACTTTTCCATTCATCATCGTACAGAAGGAATTGGATCTGAATTTTTATTCATTTTTATGAGCCATTTTTATTCTCTTTAAGGAATGACTGGACAGGCAGAAGGACCCAACCTGCAGAAAACGTAGGTGAATTTCTGAGTGGCAAACCAGGGGAAATCCCATTGCCAGTGACTGCGTGGACTAAAAGAGAAGTGATTAACTGAGATTTTTCCCCAAGTGTTGTACGTCCCTTAGCATTCAGCATTTTACAGGAACGACCTCTAAAGAGGCCTGTTCCTCTTCCTTAGATTTCAGGGAATGTAACTTCTTCCTTCAAAGACTAAGTGTGATACATTTACAGTGTGTTTGGTCGTGATGCTCTCAGTACCTGTCATCAGCATCAGAAAAATTGTCCTTATGTCTGCAGAGTAAATTTTCGTTGAAGAAGAAGGATAGAAGAGTTGCCATCTACAGGAGAAATCTCTGCTCTGAATCAGTTCACCTGTTTCAAAACTTGTCCCCACCCTATTTTATGGTAACATAAGTGCAGATCTTAAGGTGCACTTTCAGCTTTGTGAGCAAATTCTCCTGGCAGTTCACTGCTCAAACTCAGTGTTTTGGGCACACTTTTACCACAGGCCTGTGTTGTTTTCTCACACAGTCATAAAGTCAAGTCTACTCCTGTGTGAGTGATGACATAGCTCCATAAAAATCCTGAAATCAACAGGATGAGATTTGTAGCTTCTTCTCAGGTGGTTTTATTCTACTTCCCATCAAAGAATTTGCCTGTAATTATGGCTTGTGTGTGTGTGTGTGGAATTAGCACCTCACGTTTCCAGTTGTGGCTTTGTTCTGTTCTGTGTTACAACTGCTCCTTGGCTTGGCTGTGCTCACCCTCTCCAAGGGGAAGCTGAGGAGACAGGAGCAGTGTCAGGGTTGGAAAAGACTCTTTTCTCTCAGTATTTGTGGCTGAAAATCCTGAGTACTCAGTGCTTCCTCCTTCCAGTGTTCTGAGTCAAAACACACTGGCTTTGTCCTGTACCCTCAGCACCCCGTGAAGAGACAGGGCACTGCATCCTGCAGTGAGGAGCTTTAGGGAAAGATCTTTAGGGATCTTCTCCCTCTGCTCCGGGGATCAGACCCCAGTCCCTGCAGTTCCAAGGCAGGGACAGACACCCACAGGTCTCTGTGTCCTGCAGCCACACGCAGAGGGGTGCACTAAAGCCTCAGCAGGTCTTTTCTGCAGGAAATGCATTCTAGTAGCATTAAACCAGGGTGATAATCTCACGTTAAATACTGAGATCTTCCAGAGGTTCCAGGTAGCATAACCTCACAAATTTCATTTTACATCAGTTGAACACGTGCTTCTATATTGATGTTGTTTTTAAAGTTACAGAGTAAAACTTGCAATAATTTCTTCCTTTGTTCCAGGTTAGTTGTGCAGATAACAGAGTATCAAAAGACCTGGAGGGCATGAGGCAGTGGCAGAAACTTCAATAAAGTGTTTTGTTTGTCATCTGTCAGGACATGAGGCCAGTAAGCACCAGTAAGAGAAGATAACCATGAAATCTCTGGAGATGGGAATGCCCTGGATTCGGGGCCTTGCTTCTGCTCCAAGCCCGACTACTCAAAGTGAGTGAACCTTTGGCCAGAATCTCGCCCAGTCTTAAAGGGATAAGATTACAGGAACAGTTCTTGCACACTGCTGAGATTATCTTGCAAAAATTACTTGCTTTAATAATTACTGTTTTCACAGTGAAATATTATTGTTAGTATTAGTATTGATAATTAGTGCTTTTCTGCATGTAATGAAGAAATAACAAAATTAATTTGTCTAAATGATTTCTGTTGTGATCACCTCAGGTAAGTCTGAGCCTCATTTTTTTTCACCATTAAGAACAGAGGTTTGTATTTATTTAACAGGGAATAAGAAAAGCTAATAATTAGTAAGTGTGATTCCTTCATTCTTGCCTACACCAAATCTTTACTGAAATTCCCAAAGGTTTTGTAAAGAGCCAGAAGGATAATGCTTAGTGAACACAGCTTTAAGGATGTAAAAAGAATTGGATTCCATCTAAGAAGATGCTGAGGGGTTTGCTCATGATCCAGCAAACAGCATTTGCAGTGAGCCTGGTCACACCTGAATTCCCTGCAATACCTGCACAGAACCAAACTCACTCAGGTGCTTTCCTGGAGCTGACACTGCTGCAGGGGAAAAGATTTTAAATTTACTTTATTTGGGAAACCATGAAGTATCCTTGCTTTTAAACAGAAAAAGACAGAGGGAAAGGAGTGAAGGAAAAGAAAGGAACCAACTCCAACGAAACAGATCTGCTGCCACTGAGCCTTCCTGGCCTAGCAGAAAAATTAATATATATAAGAGGGAAAGAAGCAGCAGGAGCATTCCTTATCTGGATTTTTCCCTAAAGCAGGACTCAGTAGCTTCTAAATGTAGCCTTGCACTGGCCCACGGGCTTTTGGGAGGGTGTGTTCCTGTGGCATGCTGATGGCTCCAGTTCTGGCCGTAGATACGCTCAATATCTCGTTAGACCATTCCAGAAAGGAGACACTCCCAGCTCTCCTGTGAATGCTCTGCCCCTCGTAGGCTTGAAATTTGGAAAGTTAGAAATCTCTAAGTGCTTCTTAAGCAGCGATTAGAATGTGATGTTTGATATGATGTGTATGGAGATGTGTGTGTGTCTGTCAGTCTGTCCCAGTGCCCCCTCTCTCAAAGGGACAGCACAGAACAACCCAGGCCCTGCTCCCAGGGGCTGTGAGAGGAATCCACAGAACTCAGAGCAGGTGAGGAGGGGATGAGGAGTGGTGGGGTTTGTTTGAGCAAGGGTTCTGCCATCTGCAATTGTGTAGATGGCAATTTACAATTGCCAATTTACAATTGTGTAAATGCCACAGTTAGTGAGCAATGTTGTTGCCCTTGTAAGGACTCCTCAAAAGTAACCTCCTCAAAACAGGCCCTCTTTTGGTTTTTCTTGGCTAATATTCAGTGAACAACAAATACGATTTTAAAAATACCAACTTTTTTATCCCCCAAAATTCTTATTCACACAGAGCAGCAGCCTGTTCTGATTGGTCTGTTGAATTCTGTGGACTCTCCGTGAACTAAAGTTGTGTTCAGCAGGAGTGAGGATGACTCTGCCCATACAAATTAGATGCATTATTTTAATACAGACAACTTTTCTATGCAGTTGCTTTCAATTCTCTGTCTAAGTAATTGCTTTTCCACCAGAGATTGATTCAGCCCCTGCTTTGAAGACTTTTATTTACAGGCACGTGTGGAACAGAGCTGGGGTGGGAGGGAGGGCAAGGGAAGGAACCTTCCTGGGATGCAACACTGAAATACTGGGAGCATCTCTTCAGGGGAGGAATGGAGCATCCCTAATTTCTACTGATCTCAGTGCATGTCAAAGCTGCTCAGCACCTCAGAGGATCAAATACTTTCAATCAGATTATTCCTCTGTTCTTTTCAGGCAGAATTCCCTCTTTTTCTTTTCTTTCTCTCCCTTCTTGTTTCATGTTTTCTTCATATACAGCATGCAGATTTTTGTTTTAGGGATGCTCGATATTTATATTTTTTTCTCTTGTTCCTCATCCCAATCAAACAGAGCCTTTCCCTCATGCTTCATGGCTTATTTTTACTGGTTAAATACGATTGAAGAATTGTTTTGTACTCCTTGACTGTCTTGCAGCAGAACCTGATCTGTGGCTGTATTAACAGGCTGTGTTACCATGGATCTTTGTATTCCTGCATATTCTGAGAGCTGCTACTACAAAGTGAAGCAAGCCTTTCCTTATCATCCCTGTTTTTAAAGCATTGACTCATTGTTTGATCTTGCAGATCTCATTGCAGTGTTCGGAGGTTTAGGGGGGTTGTTTCTGGTATAAAGCCTTACTGCCAACCCCCTGCTGTGCATATTTTACTTGAACTTTTCCTAGGTACTCCAAAACTTGAGGAAAGTAAGCAAAGTATAGGTGGTGCTGAATACAACACTGTCTGTCCCATCCCGATCTACAGGACTCCTATTAAAAGCAATTATTGGATAGCACAAACTTTTAAAACATACCTGAAGTGAGAAGTGAAAGGACATTGCTTTTCACTTCCCACAGGATTAAAGGTCGAGCAAGAAACATAATAAATAATCAACTGATCAAACGCAGCATCCAGTAACTGAACCGATATTTAACTGCTAGCGAGAGAATCCTTCAGAGCAACCAGAATCTTTATTCACCTGAATCCTTCCCTCTGAACAGGGAACCTGCCCAAAACCCCACAACCACACGACAACAAGTAAAAATCTCTTCTCAGCACAAAACCTCCGTGCCCTCCTACCTGTGGAAGTGGATTGCACCGTTTTCCTCATCCACT
>VYZQ01034855.1:0-62533 GCA_013400655.1 Mystacornis crossleyi | reverse complement strand
TTTTTTTAACATGATTATTTTTCTCTTCGTTCAGGTTGGGTTGCAATTAAAAATGAGTATACAAGTGCTTTAAAATTTGATTTTACTCTACAAAATAACTGTCCTGAATACATACAGGAAATGACACATAACTTACACTTAAAAAAAAATAAATAAAGCTAACTGCTTCATTTAATAAAGGAGCTTTCCCTGTAATTGGATTTGGAATTTTCCCCCTGAATTTCAAGAAGTGCTAGCTCTCATCCTCAGCCATCTTCCTTTCTCAGGCAAGAGGAAGAAAACAAGTTTTTCTGCTTTTTTCAGTAGTCAGGGAGTTTCTTGAGCTTTCCCTAGCCAGGTAACTGAACAAACTGGAAATCACAAATACTCTTTCTGCCCCAGCAGACCAGGCTCTTGTCAGATCCAGAACTCTGCCTGGTACCAGCGCTGGCTGCTGGACCCTCCGACCTGGAAGCGCACCTGCGGGTCATATTTAATTATAAATAGCCCTATTTCCGGCAGAATAAATACAGTTAGCTCCAGTGACCACAGCGGCTGTTCGGAGGGCAGTGCCAGGCGCTGGGGTGGGCTCCCGTCGGCGCCACAGATCCTTCTAAGGAAACCGAAAGCGTTTTGGTGCACATCTCCCTCAGAAAGTGTGTGGTCCAGGTGCCGGCTGGCAGGGAGGTCTCCACCAGCCCCTTGGAAGCCTGGCTAAATGAGGGACCCTCATTAGAGGCTTTTAATCAACCCCTGGTGATTTGCAGTAGGGACGCTGACATCTAGCGGGGAGTCCGCGTTACTCGGGCAGCCGGCAAAGAGTTTTTGGGAGGGATTTTCGCGAGCGGGAATCACCACCACGGTTGGAACGGCACCAATAATGAAGAGTCAATATCAATGACTTATGTGGCTCCGAGTTTCTGGGGCAGAGCTGATACCCGGCACTGAGACCAGCCCCGTTGTTTTTCACTCTCTTTTAAGCATCACGGCGTCAAACCTTCTCAATCCAGCCTTTAAACTGAAGGGTTAAAGCAGCAGAAGGAAGGGATGTTGCTGTCGATCTTCACTCTGTTTTGTACAGAGTGTTTTGTACAACCTATTTTTTAGTACAGAGATTAATGCTGCTTGATTGCATAAACACTGAGCAGGGGCATGTGCTGGATATTGGTGGTTTACAATCGTATCTGACAATAGCTGTGAAAACAAGAGAAATCAGAAGTTTTATGTCTGTAGTCCGTGTCTCTCCCTCTGCTTCTAAAGGACAATTTGCCAACAAGTTGGATTAGAAATTAAAGAAGGAGGTGTTTCCCTAGAAACCTGAAAAGGCAGTAGGCAGTTTCATAGCCCTGATTGATAAGAACAAAGATATCGAAGGGAATGATAAGCCTCCCACGGCTGAGAAACAACTCTGAGATTAAGGTGGGAGAGACCACGATGGGCTACCAGAAAAACCTGCTACAGCCAGCAAGGAGAGGCTGAAAAACCAGGGGAACTGTGCTTTTAAGGTTTATTTTGCTTTTTAAACTCAGGTCTACCCATATACATTCTGTCTGAAAAATGCTATTGCATGTCAGGACAAAGCCTTTAGACTTTGTAAAGGCTGAATTCCTCCAAGAGCTAACTTTCCTACAGGAAACATGGAGACAGAAGCAGTTTCCAGGGGCTTCCCCAGGACAGGGGCAGCAAGGCAATACTGGCAGGCCCACAGACCGCAGTTTTGAGAATGAACAAGAAACATGTGAGAACTTTGCTTCTCCAGTTTTGAATTATAAGACCTGTAATCAAATAGGGCATATTCTCAGGCAATAGGTAGAAAAGAATGTCTAATTTTCATTTACTTGAAGAAATTCCTTAAAAAGAAGGGATTCTTATGGCTGCAAAGAAAATTTACAAAACATGACCTGGTTTTGGTAAAAGAAAAATGTTATCAGTACCTTAAACAATGAGGTTGGTTACATAGAGAGCTAAAGCATTCCTCAGTTTAGGCTTGTTCATTAAAACCTAACACTAATAGAGAACTCTCTATTGTTCAGGATCACTGTAGTGCCCAGCCTAAATCTCAAGGTAAATACTTGACTCATGTTTTCTGCTCCGGGCATGTATTAAATAGGCAATAGAGCTGCTCCCCAAATAAAGGGTCTTGTGTCACACAGTATCCCTTTCAGCTGTTGAAGAAAGCTTGCAGAGACCCTGCAAGGTTTCCTGCCTGACTTGGCCAGAATTGCAGGACTTGGATGCAGAGGGATGCTGAATCTCTCATCCACACACCACAGATGCCCATGGAAACACTGGAAAGCAGGAGTGCTTTTCTGAAGTGATTTCCACTGTGGTAGCTTCTGTTAAAGTGTCTTCTCGAGCAGTTCCCAGTATCCCAAGTTATCGTGGTCATACAGCAGTATTTTACTCATTACATTTAATTACTTTTTTTCTCTCTTTTGTTTGCCTTTGCAGTTTGGAGCTTTGTTAAAGCATTATTGGGACCCTAAATTGAAACTCGGCAAAGCTACTCACAGACAAAGCAAGGCTGCAGCTGTAGAGAGCAAACAGTAATCCCTGCCAGCACCGAGCTGTGTTTGCTCAGTAAAGTGGACTACATGGAAACAGTGATGTGTATTGAACAGGCAATCACGTCTGCACTTGGCTGCCTGGGAGGATTCTCTTCCAGTCTCCAATGCCAGATCTGGAGACTGAAAACCAATTCCCAGCAGTGCTTCTTTGGCCAGAGAGTATCAGTATTACAGACCCACCATACATGCTTATGTATTTACTTTCTTTTTTTGAAACACCTCGACAAGACACACCAGAACCAACCTGAGGGCTCATGGACAACAGCACTGTGCTCTGGCTAATGTGAGTACAGAGGTGACAAAGCTGCTGTCGCATTATGTGTGCCAGCTCATGTCACGTCTCACCGCTCTGCCACTGGTGATACAATTGATTTGAACAGGCTCATGTGTGACCTTGTAAAACTCCCCAGAAAACATGAGGGATGTAATGCAAAAGTGAAGTTTGAAGATAGGCAGAACTTACACTTAAAAAAAATATTGAACTAACTGATTCATTAAATAACAGGCAGGACAACTGGACTGTGGAAGGGCAGCAAAGAAACTTCCCTGAAAAAACAGACATTGTTACATTGGGATTATAACAGCTTGGTGTAAGAAGTTTGGGGTAATTTCTCCTGCACCTTGAATTGTGTAGTGTAGGTTGTTAGATTTTTACTGATTGCATTTTTTGGTGATAGAGGCAGAAAATGCCTTTAAATGAAGGATCTGCACTAGGGAAGATTCAGGAATCTGGGCATACCAGGAAAAGCTACTGCAGAAATTTCATCAGAGAGCATTGCTTATGAGATTTCCACGTTTCTCTTTACCAGCATCAAAGTGAAGGAAGTACAAACCAGAGAGACTTCCCAAAGTCTTTCAAAAGTCTTTATCAAACCTTGGAAATGGGGAACAGGTGAGACTGCCCCACCTGGAAACTACTTAAGGCTATCGGCATTGGGTGAGACTTCCTGCATGACTGTGGTGCCCATGTGGACGAGACTTACTTGTGAGTCCCACAATGTGGGGAAGGGCATCAAGCAGTTGGACTGAACGTGCCCCCAGTGGCTGAGGCTTTCTGGGGAGCAGAGGACCTGCTGCACCTGTGTGCAGCACAGCGTGCAGGTTCCACAGCTGAGCAGGATGTCCTGACCTGTGGGAAGTGCTCATGGAGACAGTCCATCGAAATTTCATCTGCTGCACCTCTGGAAATCTTTACCAAACAGAAAGGACTTAACCAGAGAAAAGCAGTGCAGATGTAGCAGCCTCGAGTCCACCTATAAATTCCAGCGCTGTCAGGCATTCTGGCAAAACCCCCACACTCAATCACCCAAATTAGCCTCCTGTTAGCTTTAATGAGCACGGAGAGCCCAGTATGAGTGTTCTGGGAGGCCTGTGTGTGCCTTCTCACACACTCTTTACCTTCACCTGGAAAGCTGACTGATTTATTTCAAGCTATGTGTGATGTTTGTGCATGTAGTCTCGGAATGCTGCTCCTCACAAACCTACACATGGGGCACGTTTCCAAAATTTCCTTCCCAGATCCCTTTTACTTTTTGCCACAGATTTCTATCCCCCTGGTTTTGGTTTCTCTTTGCTCACACTGCGCCTGCGTCAGGGGTGCCCAAAAGGCTTATGGTGGCCAAATGCTGCAAAAACACGAAAGAAATTGGTGTCTTCAGACCAACACCCCATGGCTTGGAGCAGATCTCACATGGCAGTTGTTGGGTTGGTTGTCCTTGCTCCCTACTCCCACATCCTGACCTCCCTGGCTACCAAGCTCCATGTCCACTGGGGCAATGCTGGTGCTTGCAGATATTTTCCTACATGTCTTCACTCCTCCTCCAGCTCAGCAGATGCAGTTCTGTCAGTTCACATTCATAAGTGCTCTGATTTATTTGATGCACAGATCGGCACATTCATGCATTTACTACAGGCAGTAAACCTCAGGCCTGCCGTGTTTTTGCAGATGTATTTATGTAATTAAACATTTAGGGGTAATTACTCTAATTGCCTAGCTTGACTTGTTAAGCCTCCCATTCTGAAGATGAAATTCATTTACCTAAAGACGCTTCATTTTCACAGTCCCCTTCATTCATATGTCCCTTCTACAGCTGAGGGCTTTGCCATGACCCCTTTCCCTTACCTTAGAGGCAGGCAGTGACTAAAGGCTGCTTGATCCTCACAGCTGGATGCACGTGTTACAGGGGGGCTGCAGTCAGGAGTGTTCTGGTGTGTTTGCTTGCACAGTCCCACAATTTCCAGTAGCTATGTAACCCAGCTGTAGCCTGGCATGGTCATCCCCCTCTCCCTCACTCACCGACCAGCACAGGCTGAAGAGACAAGTGAGGCCCAGCTATGCAATGTGGGTATCTGCATCTGTGGAGGAGCTAATCCCTTGTGTCTGCAAAACTCCCTGGTCCGTGTGTTCACAGATGAATCTGCAAATGAGAGAACACCCTGCTTTCAGCACAAAGCTGTACAGACCTTGGTGTTATAAAACCCAAACCTCCACGTATGGGCTGTGACTTTGCATTTTGACTATTTAGGTAAGAGCATGCTGCCTGTTCTATTACTCTTTACACAGGCTCAGGATTAATCACTGTGTGCCAAAGGGAGATATGCCTTCATTCTTGCAATAACTGTGCTGCTTGCACTGAGCTGAAGGGTCCTGAAGGAACGGAGCTGTTGTAATCATCCCCCAGCACTCAGCCCTTCTGAAGAGACAGACTTTCACATGTTGGTCATGCAGTGCCCTGATCAGCCCTACCCAAGCAGCCTTTTGCTGGAAGGTGAATTTTTGTTTTCCCAGATTGGATGGCTTTCCCAACTCTTTCAGTTTCAGCATATGTAGGAATTATTCTTAGAAAAATCACTAGTGGGATCCAGAGCAGAGATGTGGATAACCAGTCCTTAGCTCTGCAAATGCACTGACTTGTGCCTCAAAGCTATGACAAAATGAAAATTAATGTAAGTAGTAGAGATGGATGCTCTCTTTATAGCCTTTCTTCTCTTTCTGGGCTCAAGGCAGCTGGGCTTATAGAAACTCCTACATTTATTTGGACAAGTGGAAAGAAAAACGGGGCAAACTCATTAATCCTCTTTTAATTCTCTGAAATAGCTCTTAATGAGATGTTATTGTCTACACAGCATATATAAAACGGGCAACAATCCAACACAAAGTTTCATGGTGCTGTCCTTTGGAAAATTTATTTCATTTGCATGTGGGTTTCGTGCACCCGTAATAAACATTCCAGACTCCCTCGAATAATAACAAATACCCTTTATAACATGCCAGGGCACGGTGTCCTAGCACGAGAACAAAGCTTTCCTTGGAATTCAGAGGTACCTGCTCCTGCCTGGCACCATGTCCCCGTACCACTAGGTGGCTTTTCCACTCGTAGTTTCTACCTCTTTCTCCAAAGTCACTACAAGTACAGCGAATCTGTTCCTAAGTGCAACCATCAAACGGGTGGAAAAAAGAGAACAAAGCTAAGGCATCCTTCAGCAGCTGAACTCTTAATTTCCCACAGTGGAATCTTAACCAGTCAGTATACTCTGCTCCCAGGGGTTTTTCTGCTGGAGCTTGGCACCACATGGATGCAGGCACACAGCTTTTGGTGGGCACAGAGCACAGGCAAGAGCCAACTGTGGTATCTCAGTGTAGGTGTATGTCCACGCTGATCTTTAGGTTACAATTATCCTAATCAAAATCAAATTCTGACTTTTCACGCTCAGACAGATGCCTCATGACCTGTGCTTTGCTTTGTCCTGGCACAGTTTGAACCTGTGAGTGCTGTGTTTCCTGGCCAGTGAGTGCCTCAATTTGTGGCTTCACTTGCTGAAAGCCACTGGACGAGTGGTAAACCTCTGAAAAACCTCTGATCTCTTGGCTGTCCCTCAAGCTGTATTATCTCTGCAAACATGCACTTCCCTTAATCTCTATATAATCTTCTCCCAGACAGAGGAATTAAAAACCAGTTCCATGTCTTTTCCTTAGCTTCTTTCAGCTAAGCATTCTGCAGCCTCCCTCCTTGTGCCAACAGTCCGTAATTTTGTCCCATGATTTTATTTTTTCTAATCAAACTCTTTATTATTCTGTCAACTCTGCCCTTTATACAGAATGTTTTTCAGGTGAAACGCTCTCTTGCCCCTTCTTCACCTCATGGAGATTATTCATGTGGCTGAAGAGTCCCTGTGGAAGCAAGCTCTGATCCCAACTCTGCATGGTTTTCAAACACTCCCCTCCATGAATGTCTCTCATCTCTTCTTACCTCTCTGTGCCCACAAGCTGGAGCAGACAGCTGTGGTGCATGAGCAGCCAGAGGTGAAGTCTCTGTGCCAGAGCTGTTTCCTGAGTGCCGCAGGTCTGGATGCACAAGGGGATTTCAGCAGGATGGCTCGCAGCGAGGGCAAGCACTGGCAGAGGGGGCAGCACCCACATGGGGATATCAAAGCGACAGCCCGGAGCTGCTCTGGGAGGCAGCTGGACGCCTCTCCTAGCCTTGCCCAGCCTCCAGGGCCAGAGCCACCTCCTGCCCACAAGGGCCCTGCCCTTCTTCCACTCCTTGGAAATGCCCACTACGAAAGTCATGGGTCATGGGAGGATGTGATATGCTTTCCACAGAGCTGGTATTTCTGTTAGGTCTTCCTCTTCAAAGCTTTTCTCCTGTCATCGTCAGGATCATCATCTTCTTTGTTTTTAAGCCTTTGTTAGTTCTGTGCTAATCATGGGACACATGCATGCTGTGCTGTGATGCTGTTACTGTTTTGCTATACTTTGACATCCGTTTTCCATCACAACAAAGAAATATTGTTATAATCCAATATTCTCAATTATTTTGACTGTGGTTAGACCACACAGGGAATAATGTGCAAACAGCTTTTTCAAAGTATCAATTTTATTTTTTCAAAGACTGTACGGGCAGTTTATACCTTATATTTTAACTGCTTGTGGTAAGGAAACATCAGTGGATTCACTGTAATAATATTTTTCTACATGTGTGCCAAAGATCCTGCATCTGAAATGCTACATGGAAATTATTTACAAAAAAGCAGGTTTTCATTGCATTGATAACAACTTTTTTGGCACTTTCAACCAGTGGATTTACAAAGGAAATCAGTCTCCTTATTTCACTGTTGCTAATACAGAAGCACAGAGAGGAAAAAGGACTTGATAAGGTTTATTCTTCCTAACAACATGATTGCTTGCAGAGGGGTTAAAGACTTCTGGCTCCTTTTGACTTTATTTGGAGTTAAAAGAGCCTTGGGGGCCTATTGAAAAACTATCAACGTTCACCTAAATAATTTCTTTACAATCTACTTATTATCTTTACAGAGAGTTTTTCAACACTAGAGAAAGGAAGCTGCATCTTAATTCTATTAGCAGTAGGCCCACAGGCTTCTCAAAACTAATTCCAAACATTTTATGACCTTGTCAAGATTCAAACATGTTCAACTTGCAGCACTGAGTGCCTCCCCTGCGACTTCAAAGGAATGTATGAGCACGATGCATAAAGATAATCGCTTGCAGAATCACAGCACTGGTCAGCATCTCTACTGGAAATTAAACACTTCATGGTGGGGTATTACAAAGGGGTATTATTTTGTAATGACACACTTGGGAGAATAGTGTGACTGCCTTTAATTTGGAGATCACTTCATGCTGCAAACTTACACAGACTGCCTTGTAAGAAATACCCCTTAAAGTAAAAGGTAGCATTTTCTAAGATCTTTCTTTAAGTGCCACCCAGGTTCATGCACACAGGCCTCCTCCATCTCTGTGTGAAAAGAGCAGTTATATTAGTAACTGTATGTGGCCAAAAAAAGCTGCTCAAACCAGAAGGCTATAAATGACTATTTACACAAACCTTTTAAACTCCAGGTTTTAAACCTTTTAAGCCAAAATATATAACTCAAGCCAGACTTGCTGAAGGCATGGCTCAGGTTCAGTGAGACAGATCTTAAAACTTAGACAGGCTTACACAGAATCTGATCTGAGTTTCAGATTTGTAATTTATGCTGGTTTGAGGTTTTCTTGCAAGTATTTTGCATGCCCTAACAAATTCAACTGCGTTTTAGTTTTTACAGTGTCAGGGGTGTTTGAGCACCAAAACACCCTTCAACCCTGCTCCAAGGGGTTTAGTGCCCGTGTTCAGGGCCAGCTCTCTAACCTGGGACGAGACTGGAGGGAAAAGAGCTGTGAGAAGTCTCCTCCAGGCTGGGATTTGCCTGGCCTTGTGCCTGATCCTGCCCTGACCTCCTTGACTTGCCTTCCTGGCTTGAGCACTGCCCTTCCTCCCTGCTGTGGCTTTGCACAGCCGTCGTTGGGCTGCAGCTGATTCCAGCTGGTGTCACCAGGGCTGCTCTGCTCACCTTGCTGGGGTGCTGTGAGACTGTGCCCCAACAGACACTGAGCTCATAACAAGAGCCTGACACGTGGCTTTTCTAAGCACTTGTTTCAAAAATGAAAACAGCTTGTTAAATTACAGAAAATATTTTATCATGTCATCACTAAAAGTTGCAGGCAGTTGTCTCATAGTTAAACAAAAGGGTCTGACACTTGAGTGAAGTTCTGTTTGCCAGGATTTCACTGGACATGATAAGCAATAGCAGCATGATGATGATAAACAATCTCTTGCAACATTTAGATGTGATTTCCTTCTGGACACGGAAGTCCTGGTCCCATTTTAGTGAGGGTTTTGTTGAAGGGTGGTGACTTTGTTAGGCAAAGAAGGTGTTCTTATTACACCTGAAATATGTCTGTCAGTCATTGCTACACCATGTTTGCCTTGTTCTCCACATTACTCTTTGGATAGGTTGCTACTGGCATGAATACCAAATCTTGCAGAGTCAGAGGCTGGAAATTTCTCTAGGACAGAAGGGTAAGCTCTATTTACACACTGGAAAATATGCAGAAACCTATGATTGTATATATGAAGCTTTAAGTTTACTTAGGCTTTGTTTATGATTTGGTTTTGTAAATTATATTGGATAATTATTGTCTACTCATCCAAGGACATGGTATGTTCTCAAGCAACTGTGTCACCCTGTGTCTCCAGTTTATTAATGAAGTCCAAGTTCATAAGGAAAAATGAGGAAGAGTCCTGTCCTATGTAGGACTTACAAGCCATATCCAAGAAAGAAATTACTTTACTAAAGGAGTGATTCTTTCTGGTGCTTATTTTTTTTTCCATAACAAATCCAGTTTTGCTCTTGTTATTGGCATTGTCAGGAGGAGTCTGCCAGTGCTTTTCTTCAGCTGGTACTTAAAGGGTGAGAAAAATATGAAATACAGTAGCATGACCCTGGTACTATCATATGACCAGAAGTGTGAGCACTCCACTGGTGCTGCTGGTAGGATTAAAGAGTAAGACAGAAGTGATTGTACAGCTTGTGGCTGCAGAAGCTCTGCCAGACACACTATGTACACAAAGCCAAAGGGATTTTTAAGAGTTATGACTGCACATGTGGGTGAAGTATCATCCAAATGCAGGGGAGAAGACAGACAGAGCTAATGAGAATAAGGCATAATAAAAAAGGTGTATGGGCACACGTATACATCATACAGAGGGGGACAGCACCACAGCCATAAGGCAAAATCAGATTCCAGAAAATGAGCACTTCCAGCCTAGAAAAAAAACAGGATAAAACCATCTGATTAGCCAGAGAACCTGCAAATTTTAAGAAAAAGTGAGTGACAGCTCCAGCCCCTTCATGAAGAGTGTTTTATGTTCCTTTGTTGTCTAGCTAAGCTGGTTAGAAAAGTCCCTTCATCAGCAGGATGTAGTTTCTAGCACAATAAAGGTGCAAAACTACACAATCCTCAGAATGCCTAGGTCCTTAACTGATGAACCTACATTGCAAGTTCCTCCAGTCTTGTTATAAACACCTTTTTGTTTTCTAAAATACAGTGGTCAAAAAGTTACACAGTTTCCTACTGCCTCCAAAATTAACTACTTCTTTAAAAAATGCTTCTCCTACTATGCATCATCTTTTATTGGTTTCTTTTCAGGAGCCATGGCAGATCACGCGGGCAGTATCAGAAGGCATGCAGGCAAACAAATACCGAGCTGCTGCATCCTCAAGTTGTGCTTCAAGAATGGTTGCTCCACAGCTCTATGAATCAGCAGTCTTGTGTTCTTGGCCAGTTTCTGCCATTTACATATCCTGACTCCAAACCTACAGCTGCATGACTTGTTTGCATGACTAACTTCACTGAACTCCAGGGGCAGGACTTTGGGGGCCTCCAATTGCAACTCCCAGCACCAGTGGATTCAGGTCACCTAATCAAGCGCCTCTGCTCCCTTCTCAGCCAAAGCAGTTAAATTCCATTAAATGTGGATCTCCTACATCCCAATCACCAAACTACTTGTAATGCTAGATCTCTTTCCATTCCTCTGACAGAGGACTTAAAATCAGGAGGAGGGATGCAGGACACAATGCCCTGGATTATGCCGTAACCTGGCGGCTACAGCAGCCTTGTGAGTCATGAGTGGGTTGCATCCCATCAGGCCACGATGAAACTGAAATGAGATGTCCCACTCGCTAACTGACTACATTTATTAAGATATTATGGGAAGCAAGCTCTGCTGCTTCTCTTTGCTAACCCTTTTCACAGAAGCCCATGGTTTTTCTGTGAATGGCACTGGCTCAGTGCTACAAGGCTTTGAGTGTGCACGGCAGAGTCGGCTCCTCCAGGGATTCAGGTGGAACACAGTCATGCCTTTGCTGTGTTCCTGAATCAGGCTGAGGGCCTGGCCCTACTGGTCACTGATACCTGTGCAGGCATGGGCAGCCCAGTTTAGTAACCCCAGGAACTGCCAGGACAGTTGGTGGTAGCAATTTTTACATACCTCTAGGCTCAAACAGCTGCCACAGCAGAAAATAGTTTACCTGATAGATATCTAGAAGATAGGTAGTTTTCTTGAACTTGGCCAGATGAATCCACCTGAGTCCCATTTCTGGTGCCCAAAGTAAATATTGTAGAATCTATCCATCAGGATGGTGTATTTATTTAATGATTTGGATGTTTGAGGGCAAGTCACATAACCCTATGTATTTTAACCCATCACCCCAAACACCTTAATTACTTATTTCATGATGATATTTTAAGGGTTAATTTACATTTGAAGAAATGGCTCAGGGTCCCCAGGGAAATGGTCACAGCACCAAACCTGCTGGAGTTCAAGTGTTTGGACAACGCTCTCAGGCCCACAGTGTGGGGTGTCCTGCGCAGGGCGGGAGTTGGACCTTGACGATCCTTGTGGGTCCCTTCCAACTCAGGATATTCTGTGATTCTGTGAAATATCACAGACACACACATAATTCTGAGCACTTTCTGTGGAATTAAAAAGAGAAGCAAGTGTTACCCTGAGAGTGAGAGCCGGCAGAACCACCGGTTACATCCCGAATACTTGTCATACAGGTTCTGAATTGCCCTGGGATGCATGGGTTGCATTACCTGAAAAAAGGGTGCAGCAGTAAGGCAAGCAAGTTGTTCTGAGTATCACCATGTGTGCTGAGCACACCTGGCCTTTTCCTGAGAACCACCCCAGGACTGGGAGTATGTACCACTCCAAAGATGGCAGACTGATGGAGGTGGATCACTGGCATTTTCAGCAGATTGAAAAAAAAATGGCTCTTGGTGATGTTGTGGATGTTCTCAATTCACCTGCAACAAACAGGACCATAACGAGAGTGAATTAATATTGGCTATCACATTGTTAAAAGGGTTTAGAAATGTCCTCCCCTGGCAAGAGCTCTGACCACCTGGCATTTATATCAAAAGTGGCATCTACCCAATTATTTATAAAAGTAATCACAACTGAATACCATCAGCAGATCCTGTATTGCACTCAATTCAAGGTATCTCCCTTTTAGTCCTGCCTGAGGTGTGAGATGGAGTTTTAGAGCCATCCTCACATTTGGTTTGTTATCAGCCAACTCCAAACAGCTCTCTCATCTGTCTGTAGATCTCCTCGACTGTTTGTCAAGGTATCTCCTTTTTTCAGTGAATGATTTTATGAATTATGAACAGATTTGCCAAACTGTGGCTTCTTCTTCCCCTCTAATAAAATAAAAGGAATAAATGTTGTCAGAAGGAACCCTAGGGAAGCTTTCACTCCTCCTACTCGAGGGATGAGTAACTTGACACACCCTTGAACATGCATCTGCTCCATTTCATAATCTTGGCAATTTGCAATCTTCCAAGAAAAAAGGTCCAGAACTGACTAAAATACACATCTCTGCATGCAAAGACAAATTCCCCTCAGCTGTACATCTTATACTTTGCATCCTGATTCTCTCAGCATATCAAATCCGTCTTCCCTAGGGATTTATTTAGCACATCTACGCCTTGCCTAGTTACCTACACATGAACTTTTGAGCCTGATGGGAAGATTTGAACATGCTCCTCCCTTTCATGTCATAGGATGCCACGTGGGGAACTCTCTGCTCCTGCTCTTCAGGTTGATTCCCATGAATTCCTTCCCATTCTTGTGGTGTGGTGTGCATCCCTTTGATGAGTCTGAGGAATCAGAATGGCTCTAGTTTCTTGAAAATGAGCCTTTTTTTTTTTTTTTTCCCCATAAAGCTGTAATTCCTGGGATGTAATCACCTTCCTAGGTGCCCTCCCAACTCTGTGATGCCCTATGGAGAGGGCTGTTTTCATCCTTGGCCTGGGGATAAGGCCTCTGAACTGTCCCACCAGTGAGCAGGTTCTGCTCCCAGGGAAGCAGGAGAGGGATTCCTGCTGCTCTCAGCGTGCTCCAACAAGAACCTTCCTGTTCCCAGGAGCTCTCAGCAGCTCTTTGCCCCTGCAGCACACTTGGCTTTCAGACACGGATGTAACTGCTACTCCTGCACACAAAATTTGGCCCAGTGTGCCGTAATTGCAGTTGATGAGACTCAGCGTGAAAGAACTTACTCCTTTCTTAAAGGACAAGTATCTTTAAGGGATCTGCAGAAATTACAGGGATAAAAAGGCTGAAATTATAGCACAACCACCAGGGTCCAGATGATGTGTGGAAGAGGGAACCCTCTAATTCTGGGCTCCAGGTTGTTGAAGGGCTGTGCACAAGTTTTGGTTGTTTGGGGTTTTTTAATTCTACCCCTCCTCTGCTGTCTTGCTAGTAATAAAATATAGCTGTAAAATAACGCAGTGATGGCACCCAAACACATGCAGACACAAGTTAGCAACTTGCCCTTCCACAGAGAAATGTTAGGGATAATAAAGGAAAGCATGGGAATGAAAACAGTCAGTTATTCCGAGTGAAAACAAGCAATTCTACAATTTAATCTCTGGTAGCAAGAGTGAAGGGACGACTTCCAGAAATAAGAGTTCCACACCCACATCTAGGTATTAGTACCCTCAGCTCGTTATTATTATCTCAACCTTTAGAAAAAGCAGGAATCTAAACCCTCTCCTCTTTTTTCTTTTTTTTTTTTTAATTTTGTGTTTCTGAAAAAGAGCAAACATACTCTGCCCACCTACAAAACAATTAATGTCTCCCCTGCCTTCCCAAATCTAATTATTTTCCATTCCAAATCCTGGGATGAGGAGGCAAAAAGACCAAGGGTTTATTGTTGCTTTAGGATTTGTTAGTCTTTTTGAGAAACCACATGGGGGAAAAAAACCAATCTCTATTTTCTCACCACACAGTCAGCAGATCGCTGAATTAAAAATTTAAAGTTACAGGAACATGGGAAAATGAAAGAAATGGAAGTATAATGAAACTGTTACCAAATCAGTATCTCTTTCCCAGTAGTAAAATTAAGGGGGTGGTAATCACATGTTCCACTCCCTCGCAGAGTTGTTCTGATGAGTTGCCAATTAAGAACTGTAAGACACTGAGATAAGTATATTTTAAGATAATGTTGAAAACGGAATAATCTCATTTTTAACACAATAGAAACACTCCTTAAATAATGACACCTTATCTGAATTGTGTTTGAGATGGCATGTGACAGGGTTAAATACACGGATTTAAGTTCCCAGAAGAATGAAAGAACTATAACAACTGCATTCCTAGAACAACTTTACAGAGGAGACCCCATCTCTGCAGTCCCTTTTATTACTAATTTTTAAGTTTTTTATTCTTATTTGCTGTAACAAATCACAGCATTGCACACCTGGCATCTGCACACAATCACCTAGTCACTTAAATTCTGTGACTTTCCCAGATTATGTGCCAATACAGACATACAGAGAAAAAAAAAAGAAAAAACAACCCAAGCAGCTGGGCAGACTCCAGAATGATGGGCACACTTGGCTCTCATCTAAATGAGGCAGCAGTATAATAAGAAATACATCTTGTGACATGGACATGTGCTGCTGTGCCACCCTGGGCTAAAATAGCAACACACCAAAGCCAGCTGATTCCATTCCCTGGAAAATCCAAGCTTGTAACTCTGAAGCAAAACAGCCACCATTCAAACAAAGCCTGTGCTTCATGCTTTTGTTGCTCATGGTCCTATTGCTAAGGTAATTTTATTTGGGCCTTCATCATTCAGTTTATCTGGTCTGCGAAAGAATCAGATTTCTGAGGTACCCAGTGACTTCCCCCTATCGTACCCAAATGCCAAAGCACTGTGTGTGCACAATTAACAGATTAACAAAGTAAATAATACAGGCAAAGTGTTATAAAACCAGCAACAACAAGAAAAAAAGGCTCTCTTACATACAGAACTTTGAGTGGTATCCTGCAGAAATAAATGCATAACCAGGCTAAATTGAAATCAGGGGATTGCAGCAAGTCATTGAATTAATTTTTTATTGCAACGCTAAAGTTTTTAGCATAGCAATTAGAAAACCAACAACAACAAAAAATAGAAACAAGAAGCAAGCCTTATTTCCAAACTACTGATTTTTTTTTTACCCATGCTGAATGACATAGTTGTTACACCTTATCTAAAAGAAGTGGTAGATTGGCTCATTATATAAATTTTTAAAGACAGCTAAATTCCTTAAAGTTCCATTGAAAAAGCCATCACTGGGATTCATGAGTAGTAGCTTTTACAGAAATAAGCAACATTTTAATACCTTAAATTGCTTACTAAGAAAAGTACTGTGCAGGACTCAGCAACAACCAAGAACAGCCTAAGTGAGCTGAAAACCCTTCAGTCTGTTCTTTCTCCTAGTCCTGTAGTGGTACATTAGCACTTGTCCAGCTCCTTCACTGAGCTATTGCAATAGCTCATACTCAAGAACAAATTAAAACACTCCCAGGCTTTTTTTCTTGCTTAGAGCAATAAGCATTAATTAGAAATAAAATACATTTTCTCTTATTCTCTCATGTATTTTTCAAGACTTATAATAAACCCTATAATAAATACATTCTTGCCTTCTCAAATCTGGGCACTCAGCTCACCAATTTCTTTAAAAATTAATAATAAATCTGATATGGTTAGCACATTTTATTCGCTGACATTCAAAAATCATCTAAAATGAAGTTTTCCTCTGACTCCAGGCACTTTAACATCATTAATAATATAACACAACCCTAGCAGGATTACAATAATTATTTCAACGGGAAAGCAGTCCTTCAGACCTCTACAAATACTGCCTTCCATCCTTCCTCATGCTGGGAAATAATCTTAATTCTCTTGACAAAACGGTATCCTACATGTCTTTGGCAGAAAAAAATGACCGGATTCAAGCTATTTCTGGTGATGACAGAAAACAATCCCCCAATCCTGACACCTGCTCCTTCAGTTTTATTAGGACAGAAAAGCAACCGGCTTCTGCTGGCTGGGATGAACTGGTCTGCAATTGTTAAAAGCTTTACAAGGAAGAACCGATCGATGTTAAATACAAGCGCTCATCCAAGTGGATGCCAAGCAAGATGTTCTCCCTCAAAAAGGAAACTCCTGGTGCTGCTCCTATCACTCGGGCAGGGCTGTGACAGCAGCGGCTGTAAGTGTGATGTGTTCTGCACCTCATTTGCCATCGATTCCCACGGCTGTCTTGTCAAATCCTGCCAGCCTGGAGAGCACGGCTGCAAGTGTGCTGCTTTGCCAGGCATCCCTGGAAATGCATGTTATGGGTGTCAGCTTAGGCAGCCCTTGTGTGCCGAGCTGAAATGTATCCAGAACAGCCCTGGGGCCATCTTCTGCAGACACTACAAAGAAACACAATTTCTGTCCAAGTTCAGTGTTAGGGTGCACCCCATACCCCTCTTGGAGTGCCCACTGCAATCCTTACTTGCCTTAAAACGCACAGGGGTAATTTAAAAGCTACCTCAGTATTAATGTCATACCATTTTCACACTAGGAGTTCAAAGTCAAAGTAAACAAGTTTCAGCCACATACACAAACACTTTCTGCTTTTTAAAGTTACACATACCATAAAGACAAGCCTCGCTTTGTAATCACTGACTTTTCCCCCCTGCACAGTTACTCAGATCTCATTCCAGAATTGATCATCTGGTTAATTAATAGATTTCAGTTTGTTCTGTGTTTAAGAGGAGATTGTTTGTGGCTTGACTCTGGGAAAATGCACAAACGAGGCAGCAGCTTGTTTTTCAGCTCTTGTCTTTGCATTTTCTGCCCAAGAGCCAGGGAAGCAAGTAAATTAGGAAGCACGTGCATCTTGCAGGATTAGCATTTCTCAGAAGGCAGAGAAATGACAGCATGCCTTCCAGTCTCAAGACAGAAAAATTGATCGTGTACCATTTCGGGGGTGGATTTTTTTCCTGTTTCTCTGCCAAGATACGGATCTGAAATCTTATTTTTATTTCATTCATCCCTCTTCCAGTAACAGCAACTCCTCTGTTGGTAATATAATTGTTTATATTATAATGTCTCAAGTGTTGTTAAGGTTGTACGATGAAAATACATGTCACATACAAAAACATAATGTACAATATAGAAAATCTATCAGGATTCATTTGGTGCAGTTACCTGAGCACTCTGCATAATAATCCCACAAGAAATATTTCACAACATGAACATCAAATATGTGAAATTGCCTCAAGGCCAAGAGAACTAGAATGCACCAAATGAATTTTCTTGTAAGGATCTACTCCTTCAGAGTCTTCTATGAAAATGCAAAGAAATTTTCCCAAGTAATCCCGAGAGTGTAAATTTAGGAAGGAAAAGGGCAAAACATTTAGATATTTTCTTAGTAAATATATTCTGCAGCCAAAAGCTTAATTTAGATCAGCTTTTTTATGGTACATAGGTATTTCAAGGCAAAAAATAATTGATTCTAATGCTCATGGTAATAAACGAAATGTCTGCTTCTGGCACTTAGAATTTGAAACACAGTGGTCCCAGTAGATCAACTTGATGCTGTTCTTATCCTGAACCATCAGATTTCAACCTGCATTCATCCAATAAAATAAAGCATAACTTCTGCTCGGCTAAAAAATGATTTTCAGAAATACATCTACTATTCAACAGAAGACAAGAAATGATGGCAAATCCTCAGCTTCTCTTGGGAATGTGTTCTGGTGGTTAACCATGGAAAAATGTGTGTCTTATTTCCTATTAGAATTTGTCTGGCTTTTGCCTCTGGCCACTACTTCTTATTATGCCTTTCTTCAATAGATTAAAGAACTCTTTAATATCCTGTATTTCCCCTCAGGAATGTTTCTATCACACTAGTCCTATGACACTACAATCAAATCACCTCCCAATTCTCTTCCTGATAACTTTAACAGCCTGAGCTCTTAAAACATTCCAGCGTGAGGCATTTTCTCCAATCACCAGAACATTTTCCTTCATTCTTTTGCTCTCTCTTGTTTTCCAACCTGCTTCTTAAAATTTGAAAACAAGTACTGTATGCACCACCCCGTGATATTATTGAGGTCAAACATGAGAGGTAAAATAAACATTTTTTAATTCCTTTGTTTATACATTGATTAATCCTTTTCTGCCATAGCAGCATACAGGAGAACCCTTATCTGATTGCTTATTTATCTGACCCTTAAATCCTTCTCAAAGTCATTACCTTCAGTGTCTTCTATTTTCCAGTTATGGTCTCCACACTTGGGTCTTAAGATAGACAACTATTTCATTTGATGAATTAAAATTCACTAGGGTTGAACAAGCTGTTTGTACAAACTGTATTGATTAGTGCTTCATCCTCATCATTATTTACAATTCCATTAATCCTGGAGCTGAATTTTTGCAGCAGCAAGTTTGGATCTGCTTCCAGATCATTGCTAAAAATGTAGCAGGACACGGAACCTGCTACTGGGACCTTTTTAGACACCATCTCTTTCAGCTAAGTTGTCATACAGATTTCTTCTTGAGATATGGCAGCAAATTCCATTTGTATGGTTTGTTGGCATTGCATAATGACAGTATCATGCAGCCCCAAGTCAAGCACCTTCTCACTACAGTATAGATAGCTATTTTAACGAAAACACTGTAGATCTGCATCATATTCCTTTGTTTCAACTTTTTATTGTTTGAATTCCACATCAGATTTTCTATTTTGGTTAGGAAAACTATTAAGCTAACCAGTTGCTTGGGTCGTATAGCTCACCCTTTTAAAAAGGGCACAAAGTAACACTTTATCACTTATTTAACCGTCTGATTTTAAGGCAAGATACCAATACACAGGAGCAGCATATGCGTTGTACAGGCAGAAGCATCAGAGATCAGAGGTGACCAGAGATTGCATTTCTCACAGCATTTCCAGGATGGAAACCCCAGCAACTGTGGACTTGCAAAGTACCTGTTCACAAATGTCCTGGTCCTGCTGAACCCCCAGCCCCGCACACACACACTCAGGAGATGTGGAATCTCCTCCTGACTCTGGAGACAGGATAAGGCACGACTCCTTGCCTCGGGCACTGCAGAACCTCCCTGAGCAGCTCCGCAGCCCTGTGGGTCACTGACTGCCTCCATCGCTGAACCGGCCTGACCGCTGGGGCTGTGACCACTCGCAGCCTCGGCTTTCCCTCTCATGTTTACACCACCAGGTTTAGGCTCCGAGAAAGCATAAGCAGCGCCACGGGAGGTTTAGGTTGGACATTAAGAAGAATTTCTTCACGGAAAGGGTGATTAGACATTGCAATGGGCTGCCCAGGGAGCTGGTGGAGTCACCGTCCCTGGAGGTGTTTAAGGAAAGACAAGATGGGGCAATCAGTGCCATGGTCTGGTGGACAAGGTGGTGATCGGTCATAGGCTGACTCGATGATCTCAGAGGTCTCTTCCACCCCAATTGATTCTGTGCTTCCATAACTTCGGAGAAGGAGAAGGAGGCTCCAAGGCGCCCCGGTACCCCTGACCACCCCCGGGGCCGCCTTCCGCCGCTTCTGCCCCTCACGCTCGAGGCCCCTCACGCCGCGCACCGCCTCGCGCAGTGCCGCGCGCCGATTGGCTGCGCCGCCCGTGGGGGCGGGACCGAGAGAGAGCCGCGGCCAATCCGCGCCGCGATGGACGTTTCCCGCGGGGTGGGGGCTGCGCGCAGGCGCGGCCGGGTGGGGCCGGCGCGGGCGTGAGGGAGGGAGTGAACGGGGAGGGCGTGAGGGAGCGAGCGGCGGGAGGGGCTGGGCTGAGGCGAGGGTAGTCCCGCGCTGTTCGTGGCTCCGCGGCGCCTCGCCCTCCATCGGGTTTCTCTTCAGGGAGCGGCTTTTCTCTTCCGCGGAGCCCCCGTCCCCCTCTCCGCCCCTGAGACGAAGTCCCTCACCGCCCTCAGCCCGCCCCCGGTCCCGCCGCTATGTCCCTAGGCCAGCGCCTGGGCCGGCTGGCCGCCCACCTGCAGGACCCGCGGAAAGTGGCCGCATTCCAGCGGCTCTGCGGGGTGGAGGGGCCCTCGGGCTGGGCCGGCGCGGAGCAACGGGGGCCGGTGGCGAACGGTGGCCCCGCGGGCGGGCAGGCGCATCCCGCTGGGAACGGGGCCGTGTCCGGCGCGGCGGGAGCCCCGCGGCGCTGGAGAAGGAGGCCGCGCCGAAACTCGCTGACGGAGGAGGAGGACGGCAGCCAGGAGTTCGCCACTCGCAGCCGCTTCCTCTACTATCTGTTCAGCCTGGGCACGGAGCTGGGCAACGAGCTCTTCTACATCCTCTTTTTCCCTTTCTGCATCTGGAATGTGGACGCCTGGCTGGGCCGGAGGCTCATCATCATCTGGGTGTGGGTGATGTACCTGGGGCAGTGCACCAAGGATGTGATCCGCTGGCCGCGTCCTGCCTCGCCGCCCGTCGTGAAGCTGGAGGTCTTCTACAACTCCGAGTACAGCATGCCCTCCACCCACGCCATGTCGGGCACCGCCATCCCCTTGGCGCTCCTGCTGCTCAGCTACGGCCGCTGGCAGGTAATGCTCACACCTCTGTGTCCTTATCCGTGCGCTTTCCTGCCCCGGGGTGTAAGGATGTGGCAGACCTGATTTCTGTTCAGGAGGGGAGGTGGCTGAGTTTGCTTGGGAAAATGTGAGATTCGTACCTTTTTTCTTGCCTCGTCCTTTATTTATTTTTTTTCCCCCGTGATTTAAGCGACTGCTCAGATAACGAGAAGTGTTCTAGTAATTCTGTCTTGTGAATGGAAGTTGTGCTGGCTTTGGGCATTAGCTCAGCACGCATGAAAAGTTCGCGGTAACAATCTGCGTTTTGTTCTGTGGGTTTTTTTCTCAACTTGTCCCTTTGCACAAAGTTAGGATAAGCATCCAGTGTTTTTACAGCCATTTGGTTTTACAGAGTGAGAATTTGGTGGAGAGCCAGTAACTAAAGGCCTTCTTGTTGATCCTTCTTTGCTTCGAGTCACTTTGTAGCGTCAGTGAGTTTTAGCTTTAGCCTTTTCTTTAACAATTTTATTTCCATTAACCATAAGCTGGAAATGATTATTTCTGGTGTTTGTATTTTCAGGAGGTTTTACAACCTATCAATATGTTCCTAATTAGCAGGAACTGATAATTTGTGATATTTTCGGCACCTTCATTCAGCGGAATCTCTAAAATCTGACTATTGCATTTGGGGTCGATAGATAAGTTAAAATAACACTGTTGATCATCTGGTTTACGCAAGCAGTGGCATGTGCTTTGGCGCTGGCTACTGGAAGTATGGCAACAGCAGCACCTCCAAAGAAAGCACATCCAGCTCTCTAAATCACTGCACCAGTTTCAGTAGTAACGGAGGCAGAAGGCTTTCCCAGATAAATGTCCAGTGTAGCGTTTTGCTGTGCAGTGTTTAAGAAGTTAGGCAGTAATTCGGCTCTTAAGTTGTTAATGTTTACTGATCCTTACTGCAATACCTACCTGGTTTAAGTTGGCTATAAGTCATGTCGGTAGAGAGAACTAACTGATTCTAAGCTTTGTGCAGGGGCTTAACTGTTGTCTTCCCAGTTACTGGGAACAATCACCAGTTGTCTGCTGGCGCTGCCTGACACTGTGGCTCTATCTCAGCATCTAGAATGGGTGACTGAAAGGAATGAGGTGGTTAAGGGTTAGAGATTGTATTTGGCCTCTCTAACCAAAGATTACGTATCTGTTTCTGCAAGGTGATAGCATGTGCCCAAAAGGAAGCTATTAGGGATTCATATTTGTTAGGAAAATGTGAAATATTACTCTGCTGGAGTTATAATATAATTATATATGTGCTTTGTGTGTATATGTATGTACACAATATACGTATAAATGTAATAATAATGTCATGTTTTGTGCATGTTTGAAATAAATATTTGAAGTTCTGTCACTGAGATGCTTAATCTCAAAGTTGTTTTTATTAAAGACCAAAATCTGTGTATTTGATTATTCCTTGTAAGATGTGTCGGGCTGATGTCAGTTGGAAGAACAAACTGGATTTGTACTTCTTTACACGTGGGAAAGCTCATTTAGCAGTACCAGTCGATCAGCTTTGCACAGACTGATGTTGTGTGCAGAGGAGAACCTGGCTCGATTGCTTTTATAGAACCAGCAAATAGTGTGAAACGATGTTTTTGCCAGTAAAACAAGTTCGATCAGTGGTTTGCCAACGCTGCCACTGCAGTTAGTGAAACACTCTACTAATTGACTAAACATATTTATCATGGATGCGTGGTAAGAAATCATAAACATTCAGCCTTGTTATTCATGTAGAATCGTGCTTAAAAAATGAAGAGACAAAGTGTTTGAGTCTTGATTTTAATTCCTTTTTCTTAGAAAATGAGTATGAATAAAAGACCTCTCTGAAACCAACTTGTATAATTTCAAAATACTCATCTAAAAAAACCCCTTTTGAGTCTTAAATTATTTCCAAAAATTAATCAATAACTAACCAATGGCATGTCAAGGTTCTTTTGATTCACCTCCAGGGTTAACCTTTCATCTGACACCTCTTCTGTTCTCCATGTTTTACTTCTGTTGAAAGGGAATAGAATCTACATGACATCTTTCTGGCATGAAAAATGGTGTTTTTCTGGAAATGGTGTTTAAAAAGACCTCAGAACTTCTTGGAAAGCTATTAATTTTAAAGGAGTTTTTAATATTATTTTTATTAATTCTACAAATTTTACCAGTAGATGCAGATGGCTAGATTAAATTTTGCAAATGTTTGGGTACAGTCTTTGTGTATATATTTAGTATAAAGGCCCCTTACACAAAGCCTGGTCATGATCAGTCCACACCTTGGGACTGTTGGTTCAGCAAATCATAGTGGAACGGGCCTGAGGATGAATTTAAGCAGATACAGTGTAACTCTCTGCAGGGCCTTTTACTCTGGAACGCAGGCAGCTTTGAGTTTGTCACTTTGAAGTTAATACTAAACCAAGGAAAGCTGCTCTTGCTCTAAAAGATGTTACACCAGTGAGGAGAGAAGCTCTTTCTTGTGTAGCTTATTTGCAATTTGCTTTCAGTGATCTATGACTTCCTACTATTGTGTGATAGTTCTTCTCTATCAAAGACAATCTATTTGAGTCTTTTTCTTGAGGAACATAGAGAACAGAAAATTTGCTCCTGTTTTTCTAGGTGTGGCCCAGATTGTCCACTTAAAAACAAAAATGTTTTGATTGCAGCAGGGTTTTTTCTTAACCTTTTGAGTTTGTGCTCTTCAATTTTTCAATGCCTTTAAACAATCCTGTTACAATTATTTTCTTTTCACATATTATTTGAATGGATTTTTGACTATAAAACTAAAATACTTGCTATAAATGCAATTGTTCAAGTAAAATATTTTCAGAGATAATGTATTTTCAAGATGGTTTTGGCAAATTTTCACAATTAGAGACTTTGGGCATATGGAATATTCAGTGAAACTGTCTTTCACACAGAATCAAGTTACGTATTAAGATAGCTCATAATTTCTAACTGTTCTGTCCATTGTATCCAAATTTTTTGGTTTCTTCTTGTATTATGAGAGCTTGCCTGAAACTTTTGATTCTACTTGCATAATCCATATTTATTTATTTTATATGTTACATTTCTGCAGGGAGAACCATTTATTCCAACACTTGAGTAACCTTGAAATATAAAGCTCATGTCAAAGATTCATGAGAATTTGAGAATGTTATAAATGTTGATTTTTTTTTTTTTTTTTTTATTCCCCTCTGTCTTTGAAGCGCTGATACCCTGAAAGAGGAGGGCAGACACTTAAAAGATAGTGAGGTTATAGATCTTGATACGATGTAGGAAAAAGCAGCCTTTATCAAATGGGAGAAAACTTGCTTTCTTTGAAATAGTGACAGTTTGAGCCAGGCTGGCTTATATCATGTCCCAAATGGGGGGAGGAAGAGCTAATGTGAACTGCTAATTATCCACAAAATATCCAAAGGCTCAGGCTGAGACTACTGGAAAAAGCATTTTTTATATTTTGTTTGATTATGTTGAATTGCTGATTTCCAATAGATACCAAGACGTACTTTATTAGAAATGGTACTTGAGTTGAGATGGTACCTGAATGTGTCATAACTCTGCTGACTTCTTTTGAGGAGAGAAAAAGAATATCAGCCAGGGATACAGAAAATTCTCTTCTCTCCAGAGTTCCTCCAGGATCAGCCTGGCTCTAGCAGTAGCTGTCTGCATCAGGAAATGATGGGTTTGCACTCCTTCCTGAGCTCTGCATTACTGAGCTCAGTGAGGAACTGCTGACTCTCACTGTAGCCACTGAGCAAACTGTGGTTGATGTTCAGCAGGAGCCCAGAGCCTGGGTTGATGAGTAGCAGGCCTTTAACTGTATTAACCAACGCTGATTTACCTTCTGAAGCAGCTTGTGGTGCTAAATGTGACAGCACTGTCCTCCCTGGGTACGTGTCTGCCAATGTTTGATACGCAAAGCCTGTCATCAGTGCCTGCCTTTCCACCCCACTGATGCTAATGGTGACCTGGATAAACACCACTGCTAAACCTGCACTGGATGCATCTATTCTCCAGTGGCCTCTCTGATGTATTTTTCATTTACAGTTTTCATTTACTCAGTGTTCTTTTGACTCTCAGTGGTACCGGTTGTGTAAGGCTCTTATGTGCTACCCCGTAAAACTCCCTTCCAGAAATCTTTGATCTGCACTATGACTTTTATCAACCAAGGCTGGTGAATCTAATTAAATGAGATGGGTTTGACAGGATCTGTATTGGGATTTCAGGGAGATCTGCATTGCTCTGTGATTCTGATTGAGCACTACTGAATATTACCTCTAGAATTGTCTGCCTGCTCTTTCATTTCAAAAGACTAAACTCTCTGATCCCCACTGGAAATAGGGAATAAGTGGTTATTGGGGATGAATAAATAGCCTAATCACAACAGTGCTGTAGTGAGAACTTTGCAGAAAAGGGCAAATCCTAGTTTTAACTGTCCTTGTTGAAAGGCTTGCATTATCAGTATGATTGATGTAGTGATAAACTGGAAACTAGGCATAGAAAACCATCTCTTGATACAAAATCTGTGTGCAGGAGCAAGTGCAGTCTCCTTTCAGAAAGAGACACATCACCTCTCACAGAAGGCCAAACGGACCTTTGGCTAAAATACTGAAATGTTCAGAGGAAACTTTGGCAAAGAGATGCATCCATGCTTGTCTGATTTGGCTTCTTGTTCATGTTTCTTAAGCAGTCAAACAAAAACTCTTCTGACACGGGAAGCACAGCTGAAGGGATGATCTGAAAACACAGAATTACCCACACATTGGCAAACATTTGAGAGAGAGATGGGAATTTGGAGGGTCAGCACTGGCCTTGTCTTGTGTATTTGAGATGTAAGGTCTTCTTCTGTGGGCCATATTAATACCTGTAGTTTGTTTGTAAAGGAAGCTGAAAAAAGTTGTGTGGCCTGTTTGATGCAGGTGTTCTTAAAAGTTTGAAAAGAGCACAGCCAGTTCTGACAATGTCACTAGGGAATCTCTGCCAGAGGAATACAACTGCCTGTCTTATTAAACTGTGTTGATTGTCACTAAATACATTTTTCAGTTTTTCCTAAGCAAATCTTTAATGTAAAGGGTCTTGGGGGGAAACATGTAAAAACAAATGCTGTAAGGTTGGATACAGAGTTTTTGATGGAAAAGTATTCAAAGGAAATAGTTCTCAAGCAGTTTCTTTTTTCTTGGTGCATTGTACACATGTAAAGCATTCCTTGATCTTTCAAATAGGGTGTGTTGACTGAACTGAGAAAACACTATTTTGCAGAAAAAATGTAGTTTTAGGTATCGGGGCATAAACAGAGCAAGCCATAAGTAAGTGATTCTTGCTAGCTGTGTTCAGAGAGGGATTATTATTTTAATGACTGCAATGAAAAGAAGTAACAAGCTAATTCCTGTTGTTACTCCTTAATTTCTTTTCAGATTAGGTGTAGCAGAAAATTAAATATTTTAACTTTCTGCAGGACTGGCATTGAAAACTTCATCTTGGAATTTTAAAAAGAGGTTCTTGTAGTGACATGTAACACTGAGGTCTGTATGCCTCTTGGTATTAGTGTTGGTCAGTGCAAGAAAGGAGAAAGCAACTGATAAATGTAGCTTAACCAGTGGTATTTACCACCTGACTCATTTTGAAAGAAAAAGTTTGTTTATTTTCCCTAAAATGACTGATTGTTGGTCTCTCTTTTCTAACAATCCTCTTCTCCCTTTCCTTCTGCTCCCTTCACAAAATCATTTTTATGCTGTGCTTTTTGAACTCGTCTGTCCAAGCAGGGTTCTGGAGTCATTCCCATAAACATTGATTATAGCTTTTCATATGACTATTGCCAATACATGGCCCAAATACTTTATTAAAAGCCTGGTGCTGCAAGCGCTGCTTGGATTCTTTCCGTGAACTCTAGCCCAAAATAATTGTCTCAAACGCAAGTTAAACTTCTGAGTTATGATGTAATTAAAAAAGATCATTGAATACTGTAGAACACTAAAAATATTAGAAAGTTACTTTGGAACCCTTTGTGGGTGCTGGAAACTTCTCCGGAGTTGAATGTGCTTTAAAAAGGTAAAGAAGTGAGCATTTAGACTGTCTTTTAATAATGTTCCCTTATAAAAGAAGGCATTTTTTGACCTAGGTCAAAGCTTTTAGGACAGATTGTTTCCTTATGAGCATTTTTAAACAATGGTTATGTTATTAAGACTCTTGGCAAAAAGATCAAGGAGAGGGAGGAGGATAGGGAAGGATTTTGTGTGTAATCCAGTCAGAAGTTTGCAAGCCTGTTTTGGAGGATGTAGTGGAATTTGCTATTGGATGGGAGTTTTCTTTTAAAAACATACAGCATAAAGTTCTCAAAGACTTAAATAGCAGTGAAACTACTCTCATTTCCAAATACAAATTTAATTCAATTTCTTAGATTAAAACAAGATTCTGGATATGGGAACAAAATTGAGGTCTGAGACATGATGAGTAGTTTATTCAATCAGCTTTATACCTAGCTTTACCTTAATATGTAAAGTTAAGAAATCAATTAACTTTTTAAAAATTATTTTTTAAATAACATGCTTATTGGTTTGGGGTTTTTTAATTTATAAAAAAGGAAGCAGTATGCAGTTAAAAAAATACCCCCACACTCAGAAATGTTGGCTATGGAGGCATATTGAGTTTTTGAGGATATACATAAGATGGTCTTAACTGAGGGCATGGAGACAGGGTTTGAGATGTTTGTGTGGAAAATGGGCTGCTCCTGAGTATGTGACTGAAAGTAACATCAAGTGTGGTCAAGAATGACGATACATCAATTCTTTTATCAAAAAGAAGAAGCTGAGAGAATGAAACCTGGGTTTTATGTCTACCTCTCCCAGTGATCTCTGAAAACCTTCCACACCCTCAGCTGAAAGGACATGTGAGGCCAGTCTGCCTTCTGATGCCTAAATGAGTAAAAGCAACAGTGAATTGGGGAAGAGGGTAGAAGTAAACTTGTGATCTTTTGTCCTTTGTGCCTCTATAGGCCTGATTTAGCTTGCCAGGAACCATGGGACTAAAACTGCTGGAATTCAGCTGTCTTGCTTTAATATCTCTTATTTAAGTAGAGACCCAAGTCAACATAAAAAAAAAAAGTGCTTATGACTTCCTTCTCTGAACACTTGATATAAGTTTATATTGAAATTTTCACACTGCTCTTTCTTAAAATATGCTTGTTTTAAGTAGAAAACCTAGTAAAAGCTGTTTTTTTTTCTTTGAATATTCATTTATGATTGGGAGAGAAGATTTTTAATATCTGTTATAAAACCTTGTTATTATAAGGCTTGCTGGTACCTCAGCATTGCAGGCAACAATTTGGAAGTAAGTTTGTGGCATCAGCTTTTTTTACAAGGATCAAGGTGATGATTGGGAGAGAAGATTTTTAATATCTGTTATAAAACCTTGTTATTATAAGGCTTGCTGGTACCTCAGCATTGCAGGCAACAATTTGAAAATAAGTTTATGGCATCAGCTTTTCTTACAAGGATCAAGGTGATGTCCCCTGTTGGTGGTATGACTCGACATGCTGCTGAGCTCAAAGGTGTGTGGGAGTGCTAATACTCTCCTTTAGTAACCTTGTGCACTTATCCCTGTGTGTGAGGACCAAATGCATGCTTGTTTTACCACCTCAGGGCAGATTTTAAGCAGGTGCTACCAGTTTGGTGTTCTGGGAATTCATGAACCCAGTGGCTGCTTTTAAAAGGTAGAAGTGAAAACAGGCCGAGGAGGGCGCAGGGTGTTGTGCTTAATTTGTGATCAGTACTCAAAGCCTGTAAGAAAGATGGGAGCCAACTTCTTTGGGCCTTTTGTGATAGGAGAAGGGGTAATGGTTCTAAACTGAAGGCGAGTTAATTTAGATTAGATGCAGGGAAGAAGTGTTTTACTTCTGGTGGTGAAACACTGGCAGGTTGCCCAGAGAGGAGGTGGATGCCCCATCCCTGGAAACACTCAAGGTCCGGTTGGACAGGGCTCTGAGCAAACCTGTTCTAGTGGAAGATGTCCCTGCTCCTAGCAGGGGACTTAGACTAGATGGCCTTGAAATGTCTCTTTCACTCCAAACTATTCTACTATGTTTTGCTACAGAGAAACTAAACTAGCCCATGTTCTTAGATGGTTTAAAGGGTATTTATTCAGAATTAGAGTGAGATATGACAGAGCCAAATAATATTTCCAAAACATTCTTCAGAGCTGGAGTTTCTGTTTCTTTCTTCCTCAAACACCCCTCCCCCGAGAGTTCCCTGACAGCAAGCATTTCTTTCATTTTCAGAATTTATTCTAGTGTCCCTGCTGTTTACAATCACCTGTTCAGGACTCCTAAAACAAGACTCCTCACCTAACTATTTCCTTCATGCTCCTTGTTCTCAGGAGTTTGCTGTTTAGCTGCTCTAACCTCTTCCCTCCCTCAGTCCCAACCTCTTATCCACAGTATCATGAACTGCTGCTGAGCCCTGCTGAGCCTGGCACTTCACTGGTCTTCCTGCTAAAGCTCCAGCCTCTGTCAGGTATTAGAGAAACAGGACAAGTCTTTATTTATTAAGGAAAAGCCTTACTTACCCCTGATTGGGCCCTGAAAGCACAAAAGATGTGTGTCAGGAGACAAGGATGCGCATACGGTATCAAGTGATGGCCAAACAGTTTGAAACTTGAAGCTGCTCTTTGCTTCCGAGGCCACAGGGTATAGCTGTCCCTGCATATACAGCACTTCTGCTTGGGGAGGCCTCTGGGAGGGGGAGTGGAGCGGCACCGTGCACGGGGGTTGGGTGGCTGGTGCAGGCAGCGTTCCTCCTACCCTGAGATCAGTGGCAAAGGGAGAGGCACGGTGGGGCACAGGGATGGCTGCACTTGCAAGGTACCAGGGCTGCTTTTGTGGCTGCTGTAGCAGTGTTGGTGTCTGATAGCTCTGCAATCGTGTCCCGAGCGTGACAGAGTCACTGCTGTATTGCCTGGGATTAGCAGAGTTCTGAAAGGCAGGAAACTGAGTTTGTTCCTTCATCGTTTCAGTCAGAAATGAGTCACAGTACATAGTTTTGTTTAGATCCAGTTTGTAGATGAATGAGATAGAAGCAAAGACAAATGTTGCTACAGGAATTAGAGCTTAGTCTAGATGGAACACAACAATGAGCTGGCATTTAGAATTTATTTTAATGTGAAATCTGCTTCTTATGTGAAACATAAGCCTCCTAATTTTCTCTTAGTTTGAGTACATTATTTTAGGTTTGTCATACAAACATGGTCCTGGAGCTGAGAATTCAGGGAAGGTTGGAAAAATGCAAAGAGTGATAATGCTATTGCAAACCTTTTACTGAAAGTCTGATTTTGGAACTTTACAATCTGTTAAGTGGCCTTCACAGAGGGCACAGAACATCCTCCAGTAATTTTAAAGATATTTTCTCTAATTTGTTGGATATTCTACCCTTCGGTTACCCATAAAAGGAACAAGGGAAGGGGCAAGAAAACTGCCTGTGATTCTTAGATTTTGTTCCTAGGTTTGAGTATATTGAGACTGCCTGTTTATATTGAAAATGTTTATCGTACAAAGCGAAGCAGTTTTGGAAACTTGCCATTTTTTCTTGTGACTGCGTCTTTTATAGAATAGTTGCAAAAAACGAAGCTGTATCCTGTCTTGTACAACATTTTGCAATGGTGAAGAAAGTATTTCTTACTGTGCTGTAATATGTAAATTAGCATAATTTTATGCAAAACCAGAAAAAGTTAAAAAAAACTATGTTTCCCTACATGATATGTGCTTATTAAAGCAACATATTTTATTTCTTCCTGGTAAACAGTCCTTATCGATTAAAAAAAAAGTGAGAAGACAAAAATAATTGGAAGTAATTATTTGATGATTTTTGTTTAAGAAATGTGGCTTGTGGAAGGAAATCTATGTGGGTTTGGAAAGAACAAAAAGATTACTGTTTTAGGAGTTTCATGTTGATGCCCAGAGATTGAGTCAAGGATTGCAGAAGCTCTAAAACAAAGAATTGAGGAAGGAATTAAATTTCTTTGTAATTTTGTTATGAGTTCCTCCTTTTCAGGAAAAGAAGTGAAGCCACCATATTCTTCTTGGGTAATTGCTAACAATACCCAAGTATGTGATGTAGCTGCTTCAGTCAGTGTAACACTGTTCCACAGTTTAACACAAGTGTCTGCCCGTGTGGTCAGTTTGGGATATCGGAGCACGGCAGGACAACTGCTACAGAGATCGACTCATTTCTTACTGCTTTGAAAAGGTGTGACCAAAGCACTGAAATTCATATATCCTGAATGCAAAGAAGACAGGGGAAGGTTCAAAACTTGACTTAGTAATGACTTTATGAAAAGGTGCTCTGGTAGGCCTCTGGAGGCTAGGGCAAGGAAAACGGTGAGCATCAGTGGCATTAATTGCAATTAATTACAGAGTGCTCATAGAGTGGTTTTGGTTTTTTTTTAATTTATTTTTTCCAAATTCTAATACAGTTTCTGCATTTTTCTTCCCTACCAGTATCCCCTTATGTTTGGACTGATCCTGGCATTCTGCTGGTGTTCTTTGGTTTGCTGTAGTCGAATTTATATGGGAATGCATTCAATTTTGGTAAGAAAATTATCTAATCTACTACTAAACTTCTATTTTAATCCTGTTCTGATTTTATAAACTTCTATCACATTGAAGGTTTTACAGTGCAATAATTGTATACAGATGTATTTTTTGGAATGTCCTGCCATATAGGAACAGAAGACAGATTTCTTCAGCAGAGGAATTGATAAAATAGCTGTAAGTGGCTCTCATGCTTATACTTGTCATTTATAAACACAGCTCACGGCTGAAACTTAACAGGTGTTTAATGTCATTTTTTAGTGCAGAAATTGATGGCTGCTTTAAATTGTAGACTAAATTTTCCTCTGCAGAGTAGAAATCATTTTGCAGAATGAGAAAGTGGCTGTTAAAGTTCACTCCACATCAGCTGCTCAAAGCCATGTGCATTTCAGAGTGCCACTCTACAGGCTGGGGTTTCATTTACCAGAATTTCTAAAACCAGGTAACAAAGTTGTCATCTTTGAAAAAGAAGCTTATTTATTAAAAACTCCCAAACTGAAACACAAGCGTATGCAATGTAAGAATGAGAAAACAAGAATACTACAAAGTGGTAATCACAATGCAAGACTGCTAATGAGGGTGGCTAAAGATATTTTTGAAGATCACGTGCTAGAAGAAAAGCTGACAGAAAAAGGTAAGCCTGGTAGGGAGTAGAAAAGCTGGTAGATGAACACACTGTAAAAGGAGCATGGGAAAATAAAGCAGCTCCTTAAAAAGAAAAACTAAAAATGACATTTTTGCATTAGTAGTTGGGAGGCTTCTCAGTCTAAAACCACTTATGTGAAGGGTGATGTGATAGACTGATAGTTCAGCTGACACAAAATGTCATAGAACAAAGTCGTGCAACAAATAGTGAGCAGACGGGGCTATTTAGCAGTTTCACATCTGAATCCTCTGCAGAGTTTGAGGGAATACAGTTCACAGTGTGTTGCCTGCAATATACATCAGCCATGGTGCCTGAGTTTGGGGGCAAATAGGTGGCAAATAGAGCAGAAAGTTCTTGTTGCTGCTGAAATGAGCAACTCTGATGTTTACATCAGTCAATTTTATTAGAGCTTTTATCAAGCTTTCAATTAGTGGAAGCAAACAAAAATGATTCATTGAAGCTGGAGCAATACAAACTCTACTGATTGAAGTCCCACCTCCTGGCTCATGTGGAAGAGTTGATAAGCATGAAAATAAAGGCGGGCCACTTTGTAGTGCTTGGATTGCACAAATTCTTCCTTAACAATTAAAGGTGACAAAAGTTGCAGAGAATTTCTTTCAACTGAGTGATTAGTCAACAGTAACTGAAATTTAATTCTGAAGTAAAAAACAATTGAGTAACTGTTTCATTAACAAAAGACCTTTAAAAACAGTAGTAAAACTGAAAATCAGTTATAAAGCCACAGAGGTTATCTCTTCCTTTCCTTTAATATTTGGAAACAGTTCTCATTCTTCCAGCAGTGTTAATTCTGAAGCTGGAGTGGAACGTTGAAGCTGCTCTAGTGCCTGGCTGCAGTGGTCCTCGACTGCTGTTCCAGCTGCTGCTGCCAGCGAGTCTGTGTGCTGGCACCCAGGCCCTCAGAGCTGCTGTTGAGCTGTTTCAGCAAACCTGAGTGGGCAGAACACGTTTAGCTGGGCTGGATTTGTGCTGAATGTAGGTTGGAATGCCCTGGCCCTGGACAGGGACCAATGTTGTCTGCAGATAAAATCATAGAAGTATCACAGAATGGTTTTGCATTGGAGGAGACCTTTACAGATCGTCTAGTCCAAGGCCCCTGCTAGGAGCAGGGACATCTTCAACTAGTACAGGTTGCTCAGAGCCTCATCCAAGCTGACCTTGAATGTTTCCAGAGACAGGGCATCCACCACCTCTCTGGACAACCTGTACCAGTGCCTCACCATGCTCCTTGAAAAAAAAAAAGCCGTCCTTATATTCAGTCTGAATCTCCCCCTTTTTAGTTGAAAACCGTCACCCCTTGCCCTGTTGCAACAGGTCTTACTAAAAAGTCCAGACCTGCAACTTTGATGAAGGATCCTTTGATCATAATTTCCTTCATGATCTGGTCAGGATGCAGGTGATTTGTTAACAGTTGATCAAATGCAATTCCTTACCTTATGTTTAATTTAAGAAAGATTTAATCTTGTAAAAGGGAAAAGATGGGAATCCACAAGCTGCTTTTAACAACACAGCAGCTAGGCTTATATTCCTGCTAATGTAACTTGAGGGTTTTTTTAAAGTAGTTATTTTTGAATAGTTACACCGAAACCATATCTTTCTCTTCAACAGGATGTTATTGTTGGATTTCTGTATGCTATTCTTATCCTGGTTGTCTTCCATCCACTCGTGGACCTGATTGATAACTTCAACTTAACTTACAAATATGCACCCTTAATTATCATCAGTCTCCATTTGGCCCTGGGCATCTTCTCTTTCACCCTGGACACATGGAGCACGTCGCGAGGAGACACCGCTCAGATCCTGGGCTGTGGTGCCGGCGTGGCCTGTGGCTCTCACGTCAACTACATCCTGGGTCTGCAGCTGGATCCTCCTCCGCACACCTTGCCTTTGTCTCTGTCCTCCCTCACCGTGACTGTGTTTGGGAAAGCCATATTACGCTTGCTGATTGGAGTCATCGTTCTGTTGTTGACAAAAGTCGCCATGAAAAAAGCCACGATTCCGCTGGCGTGTAAAATATTCCGCATCCCACACGACGACGTACGGAAAGCCAGGCAGCGCATGGAGGTCGAGCTTCCCTATCGCTATATTACGTATGGAATGGTTGGGTTCTCCCTCATGTTTATCGTTCCTTGCCTCTTTCACTTCATTGGTCTTTCCTGATGCAGTTTGATCACTTTGAGTAGGGAGAACTGAGCGAGTTGCTTTTTGAGGAGGTGCACTAGTTTGCTAAGGGAAGGCCGGCCAGCTCGGCTTTGGCAGGGTCTTCACATTAACAGCAATACAAAGCAGGCAAAGCATTTAAAGGGCTTTGCACATCTCTGGGGATGGTTTAGGGCCAGGAGTCAAGCATCACTCCAGGAGAAGTGCTGACCTCTGTAAATGCTGTGTCTGGACTTACTGCTGTAACCGAGTCTGTGTGTGTGTGATGCAGTGAATGTATCTGGGATGTCTGCCAGGCTGTACCTGTGTACACTGACACTTTAACAGGCATGTCTGACAGCTGATCAGAAGGCTCCATTCATGATCTGTTTGCCATTTCACAGTAATTTATTCAAGTTGTTGGACCATAGACTGTTAAATTTGCTTTCTTCTGTTTTTTCCTGAAGTCCTGCTTCAAGGTATTTCAGTTAATAGGTATTTCTAACGGACCAAAGTTGTAACGAGGTTGAGTTTTTCTAAATAAACAAGCAGAAGCCTTTTTTCTTTAGCCCCCTTTGCAGAGAAAAATTTCTGGATTAGCATTGGTAGATATCACTAGAGTATATATAATTCAAGTACTGTATTTTATGGTTTAATAACTGTGCCTTTCTGTTGCTAAATTAAGAAATGCCATATATACTGTGATGTAAAAATGCCTAATTTTATTGGAAATCCTACATAATTAGGCAGATATTAAAAAATGTTAGATTGTCCGTGTTGCTGACATGGTTCAAGTTAACCAGAATGTTCAGTTTTTCCTGATCAAAATTGCATAAATGAAATGACCCAGGAATTGTGTCCTTGAGCTCAAAATATTGTAAATGAACAATAGTCCCTTTTGTAAGTATTTTTAATGTGTATTGTAAGTTACTGCAAGAGGATATATTTTTCTGGAGATTGTTTATACAGTGAATGGATATTCAAAATTAATTATTTAAACATATAAACAATAAAATCACCCCATTCTGCAAAGAAATGGGCTTCACTTATTATTCCAAACTAATCTAGAAGGACCACTGCTTTTAGGTATTTGGTTAGAAAATATAATACTTATTCTAGAAAAATATGTATTTTTATGCATTAACATACTATATTTAAAGGTGATAAACACTTTTACCGAATTTCGATAGTTATAAGAGAATGTAGTGAAATTAAAAATTTAAACTTACAATCATTCTGATTGACAGATTGTGACCAGTCAAGACAGTATGGTCAATGCATGAACAGTTTGTGATGTCTAAATTTGGCAGGATTTTATTATGTGCTTTTGAGCTTTTCATGATCCTTTTCCCTTCAAGTGTTATTTTATGTGCCTTTTTTCTGTTTCATTTTGTCTTGTTCATGTGTTGCCTGATACGTTCTTTCCATGTCAGGAACAATTATTGTAGGAAGCGCTGTCTTAGTGTCTGACCAGACACAAAGTATCTAATTTTGTGTTGTACATGTTTTTCAGGAAAAGCGTCATTTGGTTGGGAAATACGGTGATTAGATAGAATACATTTTTTGTAAACAGTAATTGGTTTTGGAAGATTTTTTTTTTTTTGTGTTGGAGATGTCTCCAAGCTGTTAATATGTAGATTTACAAAATTAACTTCACTTTCGTTGAAGCAGACAAGGTTTATGGTACTAGATGATGTGAAAAACTTAACTTTTCTGGTGCATTTCTCCAGTGCATCCCAAATGCACTGCTATGAATGTATTCAAACAGAGGCATTCAGAACTGAGAGTGTGTTAAACAACTTCCATATTTGAAAAGACCTTACCCAGTAGAAAATGGTTAGCTTGTTTCAGTCCATATTTCTGGATTTGATTTCTCTGTCTGTTCCTCTTTTGCAGTTCAATGCTGAATGTGCAGTACAAGGTAAATTGGTTTCTGAGGTTTTGAGAGTGGGATTTCCACTGATTTGGCTTCACACACCAGGATAGCCATTAAATTTATAGCTGGGGGAATGTACACAAAATGCCTTATGCTTAGAACCCTGAGCAAGTGGTGTAGTTTCAATTATATTAAATTAGTCTGAGAACTGGTAAAAATAATAGGATAACTTTCTCTGAAATTTAGGGCATATTCTCCTTAAATATCCTAGCTTTACAGTTTATAGCAAAAAATGTTAAATTGTAGCACAGAAAAGGTAAGTGAGCAAAACTAATTTTTTAAGGTACATACTGGACTTAGAGAAACTTCAAGTTTACATCATAAAAAGTATAACTAAAGCTGTCTTTTCTAGCTATGCTTGCTGTCTTGTAGTATTAATAGAACATGAGACTGTGGAGGATCCAGAAGGGGTGAAAAAGATCACACACAGAGCTTTCAACAGCCTAAGGAAAATTGCACTGTAGCTTATTCTACTGTCATAAGCGTATTTTTTATATTTTTATATATTATCCTGAATAAGTTCAAAATGTCATGTTCCATGTACCACTACATAGTACCCAGGAAATGTCCATCAGAATGTTTATGCAGCACCTTCAGCAACTACTTTACTGAAGTTTACATGAGAAAAAGTTTTACTGTTCTATTTTCATGTTTTATAAGGGGTTAGGCTCGAGAGGGCAGTCAGCACAAAATGTCATGCAATATCAATACTGTTAGAGAATAAAGAGTCACAGACACGCAAATTCTTAAAAATCCAAGTATTTGTATTGTAGTACAATTTTGTTTACTAATAAGCTAAGATTCCTTGGAATTGGGTATAACGAAGCAGCAGGTAAAACTGGAGCACTTTCTTTGCCCTAACCTATTCTTGGAGTTGAACATGAAAAATGTTTCTAGTATGAGCATCAGCTGATACCAAATTATTTATAAATAAAATTATATAGCTTTAAAAGGTAGTTAAATGTCTTTGCAGAAAGACAATATGCTTGAAACCCTTCATGATGTGGTGCAAAAGCATCCTGCTAGTGAAATCCCTCAGTTCCAGAGAGAAATACTACTTTATAGAACCAGATATAAATGCACATTTATCACAAAAAGCTGCAGGCTAAATTTACCTTTTTTAATTATTGTATGAAATAAACCTTAAAACCGACAGTGGGTAGAGAGTAACTTGACAGAAAATTCTGTTTTCCAAGAGGCTGAAGAGATGCAAATTAGTCCGAGACTGCCTTAAACATAGGAGCAGGATTTTTTCTGATCTGGCCCTCAGTCAGAACTGACATGTGCATTGCATCTTGGGTGAGTTTTAGAATGTTATTTTGGGAAAAAGTTGCATGTTTATAAAAAAGCATTGTGTTTGCTTTCTCCCGTGTGATCACCTGTGAAGCTGTTGGGTCTCTGCTGGCGTTTGCCTCGCAAACTGCGCGGGGGGGGGAAGGCAGGAGGTGGAGAAGCGATCTGAAGGTAAATTGACAAACCAAAGGGAGTTGGGTTTTGTTTACTTATTTGGAATTTTGTTTAAGGTTATGTACAGCATTTCTCCTGGAAAGAAAAACCAAACAGAAAGATGCATTGCTTTTAAAATGGCATCTCCAAATGTGATATGTGGCTTTTGTGTTATTTTTTTTCTTACCAGAACAGTGTTAAATTGTCTGGGTATTAGAAGCTAATATGTTTTCCTTTATTTTTCTTTTTTATTACTGCTCTCAGTATTTTTTACTGCATTTTTTGCTTATTTCCGAGGGAGTGTCCAGAACTTTTGTAAGTAATTACTACTTATGTGAAGATTGTAATTTTGAACTTGTAAATACTTAAGGGCTGTTAGCTGCAAAATTATATAAAAACAAATCCTTGCATGCTCTAAGTAAATACATCTGTTGTGCTAAAAGTTGTTTCTGTTTCAGTATTTGCTTTCTCAATAAAAAATTGAGATTTTTCACACACAATACAGAAGATATTCAATAATTCAATGGTATGAAGGGGCATTGCTGTCAAACTCCTGCTAACTTTACTGGGAGTTTTGCACCTGGTTCCTTCCACATGACACTGAGAATGAACCCTGAAGGGCAAGTCCATGCTGGCCTGTGAGCAGGCTCAGTGTGCGTGAAGTGACTCAGCTTCTAAATGTAATAGCCTTGATTTTGAGAGATTGTTCATGTTATAATCACCTTAGCCCCGTTTTTACAAGATTTCTAAAGGGCTTAACTTGGAAGCCCTTTCTCTGTAGGTGGAACTGGCTGCACATTTGTAACACTCAATTGATGCTTCCTCCTCTGTACCATAATTCTGCGAATGAAGAGACCCCAGAATAGTGTCAGTAGCTAAGTGAGAGGAGAATTAATTTCTTGGGGTATTGTGACTCAACTTTTTGTAATTGATTCTTGAGTGGTTTTTTGGTCTAACGTAGAATGTTTGTTGATTATACAATTTATTTCTGTATTCTACAAACAACTTCGAGGAAACTAACTTTTTTGTGGGAGGAAGTTGAATGACTTCTTGCCAGAACTTTATTCTACAGGAAAGCTTAAGTGGCCTTTTTGTTTCAGAAAAAAAAATATAAGCCAGTTTTAAAATTTACTGTAAATGATATATTTGTCAAATTCATAGATGAATTGGGTCACTAACATCATTGTTCTTCTTGCAATACTTCCTGAACAAAGCCAGTCGAAGCTGAATTTGGAAACAAAATGTGATATTGTGTGGAAGAAAGGATATAGCACTTTAGGTGTTCTCTAAAGAGCAAATGTCTCATGCTGGTTTTGAAGCAAATTTAGCCATGCGTTAGAGAAATTTCTTTGCACTCCATTCTGCACCAGAAATGATTTGTATGTTGGTAAGAGGCCTTGTAAGAATACAAAAGAAAGCAGTATGTGCTTGCAGTGTATGATCAGTAACTGTTCCTGTAGGATCAAAGGAGAGGAGAGGGTGCGTGGGATAATAGTACCTTAAAGATACTGACCAGTAAATGTAAATAATTCTCATCAAGTTGGAGAATTTTATTAGTCACGGAACTTTGACTAAATTAGTCACTAAGTTTTCCCACAAGTTTATTTTTGTTAGAAAGAGTAATGAAAGTTAAGACTGTTATTACTGAAATGGAAATTAGCTCTTAAGACAATTCTAGATATCTGATGTATCAAAACTGAAAAATATCAGTAATGGGAACAGTAAGAGCACAGTCTGAGGGGGATTTTGTATTAAACTTAATGCACTTGAAAATTTTGCCAAAATTTGGCCTACACTTGATTTATATGAAATCTGTAGTACAATATATGTATATATAATATATTGTGTATTGGATTTTAATTTTTTTATGTATAGATTTTTTTTTCTGGTTACTGCATTCCCCGATAAAAGGAAGTGTTGATAAAAATACAAACCAGCTTTGTCTGTATAAGGTAAGGCTGTATGTTAGTAGCCTTTTGTGAAATAATGCAGTTGTGACCCAGTCTCTCAACCTCTTGCAGAACTTGATTTAAAAAAAAAAAAACAAACAACTGAGATGCAAGCCCCAAGTTAGTTGAGGATCACATAATGGTTGCTGTATAATGGTGTATAACTGATGTTTTAAAAATAAATACATCAGAACTTTTTGTTATACTGTTGTTAATGATTTTGTACTCATTGTACACTTTCTGAGTTATCCACTAATGTTTAAGCTTATATTGACTGGTAACTGAAGTGTCTAACTTCATCTGCAATGAGTGGGTAATAAACTCCTGTTGGATTCCGTTGTGTCATTGTCTTTATTTCTTCCAGTGCTCAGGGACAAGTGGCTGGACACCTACCACAAGTGTAAAACACTGGTCACAAGAAAACTTATTTATATTATCATATAGCAATAATTGTTTCAACAATATTGTCTATTAAGGGGTGGGCTTTAGAGGCAAAAGTTTAAGAAAAATATTGAAAAACCACCACACCAGTTTGTATCCTGGTGGATCCCTTCCTGGTAACTTGTGCTCACTCAAAAATGTGCTCTAAAAACCCACCAGTCGTGAGTACCTTTTTTTCCAGATTATTTAATATCCACAGATTTTCTTGGAATGTATGTAGGCAGTACATCTGCATGAGCTTTACTTCCTGGTAAACCAGGCTAACTGAAGAATACTATTAATTTCAAATGCTCTGGGTTATGTTTTACCGTGGTTCCAAGACACTTTACACAAGCATGAGAAAGCATTGGTTTATTTGTGTTCTTGTATTAACTTATGTAGCTTCAATTTACTATTTAAAGTGTAGCAAAAAAAAAGCAAAAAAAAACTAGTGGGCACAACTCTTGCTTCCTCTCTTCCTGCAGCTGTATAACACCCAGAGAGAAGTCTGAGCAGCTGAGGGTATCTGAATATATCTGAATGGTGTTGCAGAACATGGTACAAGAGATGGGAACTGCCCCTTAAAAGGAAGCTGGGAGGCCATTTCAGATCCATTCATTGGGCACTCATCAGTGTTCCTCCTTGTTTTGCTAACTGGGAAGATTTACATGGAGCTAGTGAACAAGACTGTACTTTTTCCATGAGGTAAGAACTCATCCTTCATGCTCAGCAAACCTACAACTTGTGGTGTTTGCTGGTTTTTGGTTTTGGTTTGTTTTTTTTTTTTTTTTGTCCTACCAAGGCCTTTTCATCCTTGTAGCGCTGTCAAAGGTACAACCAGGATGTTAATTCCAAGGAGCACAGAAATACACAATCTTTTAGTTCTAAGTTTCAAGATAATTTTGAAGATGCTGAGACAAAAACAAACCAAATCATTCAAAGAACGCCAGAAAAGATAAAATTATAAATCCTTAGAATCAAATCCTTGTTACCAAAGCAAACCTCTGGTCCCCTGCTTCATAAAATGACTCATACATGCTTGGTCTAATTCTGCCATCTAAATAAAACAATTTTGAAGGAATTTGGAGTGAGCATTGCTCCTCTGCTTAAATAGCTGATGGAGCTTAATTGATAGACTCATGGAAATTCTAGTTTGTGCCACGAACTGAAACCAGAAAGATGTAACTGAATCAGTCCCTCCTGGCCAAGAATTATTTCTAACTTAATCTCCACAGACCTGAGATTTGGATCTTCCTCAGTTGTATATTGTTTGTTGCTTTTTCCATGAAACTTCTAGATCACAAGAGAAGCAGATACAGGAGAACTGCATAAACTTTACAGGTAAAAATCATCTGTAATCAGTCTAGCTCTGATTCACATGTAGATTGCCTAACTTGATTTGACTTTCGGCTTGCTAATTCCTTTGCAGAAAGTAAAAGCAAGTTCTTGCCCAGAATCTTAAACCTGCAGTGCACTGGGAGTTGCCCGTCCTTTTTTATACTTTTTAATAGAGCCTTAGTCAGTGAAGAAGTATTGGATGTAGAGATAGTTGCTTTTGTTTTCTGAAGCATTTTCTTTTGACTCCCTTAATTGCCAAGTATTTATTACACCTTTTATTATTGGCTTAACTGAATGCTCTGGCTTTATACAAGTGACATACTCTGGCCTCATGCAATAACTCTTCCAGATGGTGTGGCAAATCCTTGGTTTACCGATGATGTGGTTTTGATGTATGGCTGGTAGGATTGCTTTTATGTGCCTCTCATGTTCGGACCCTCCCTTCCCTTCTGGGACTGATATTTTGTTGTGGTTATCTGGTACCGTACCTGGAGAAGAGTCCATTGCCTGTACTGTTTCTAATGCACTTCAATTGCAGGTAGTCTCAGATTTGTGTTTGTGGGTGGATTCAACCCCCAAAACAAACCCCAGAGTTTGTTTTCTTGAAGTTCTTTTCCCCTTAAATGTGTAAGGCTGATTTGGTATAGTAGCTTAGCAAGCATAAGCTGAAAGTACATTCTGCTTCTGTGTCAGCTGAAAATTGCCCTGAATTATTTAACCCATCACATTTGATCATCTCTCCTGGTATGCCAGTAGCCATATGTGGGTGGTAACTCCTGCTGGAGAGAGTTCAGTCCTCGTGGCTAATCAAATCCACAACTGCCTTGGGAAGATTGCCAAAATAATGCCTGTAATGAAGAATTCCTTTGCAATTGCTTACCTCATACTGTTAGGCAAAGGGATGTAATCATGTTTGCCTCCTATCGAATGATTAAATTTCAGAACATGATGACCCAGATTTCTACTAACTTGCAAAGATTTTCAAACTGGAAATTTAGGGATGTTGTTTCCCATGCTCCACTGTATGCAGCAGGTACTTTAATCATTTAGTTTTGGTGGTTTACTGTTTGCAGCATTATTCATGCTGTAATGGCTCCTGAGTGCTTAGTGGTCATTGCTGTGGACTGCAGTACATCAGCTCCAGATGCTGAAATTGCAAATTAAATAAAGCTTTTACTCAAATTGACGCTTTCAGCTTTAAGAGTGAGAATATTTTCTCCGAGCTGATGTCTATGGGACATAATGCTTTCTCTGATCATTTTTAATAATGTTTGAAGGTGTAGAAGTTGCTAGTATCTTTCAGACAGTGGTAAAAGCACAGAGTCAACAGGTCTGGCACTCAGAGTGATTTCATAGCGATGGTAATTAGCACTGCACTGTGCCTGCCTTGCAGCAGCAGCTCAGTTCTTTCCTGATGCACTGGCTGTGTGTCAGTATTGGTATTGTGTCTAGACTTCAGGCTGACTAACCTCACTAATGTATAGTTGAGAGAAAAATAATAAATGCTTAGGGTTAGGTTGGCTCTTTACCCTTAGTGGCCTGTTTGGGCACCTTTTTTAAACCTCTGGTTGCCAAGTTCTCTTTATTGTCAGTGGAAATAAATGACTGTTTCAGAATTTATATATAAGACACTTCAGTAGTTATGCAAGCACTGTATCTATGATCAAGAGTTCTGAAATCTGAAACAACGGCCTAGTGCTGAACTTGGGCTTTTGGGGACCAGTTTTCTGTAAGTGATCTTGTTGGAGTTCTGTAAGTGTCTCTGTTGGGGTTAGGAGATCAGATGTTGAAGCAAAAATAAAGATGGTACCCTCCCAACAAAAACCTGTACAGCCTGCGGAATCTGACAAATCCACGTTCTCAAGAAATTGCCCCTCCCAAAAGTCAGTAAACAGCAGATCTGAGCTGCTTTATAATGCATGCCTTTTGTGTTCAGGAATCTCACACGTGGGTGGGTTGACTGAGGTTCTTGGGAAAAGCCAGGCGGAAGGGTAATGGCTCAGGCTTGGCTCTACCGCTTTGCCTCTGTACAAGTACAGAAAAACTGAGAATGCCTTAGGTGAACTGTGCACATCAGTGCCCCCTGCTACCCCTCAGGTGGAAGGAAGGCTCCTGCTTTAGTGCCCAGCTTGATCTTTCCGCTTCAGGGAGGAATCTGGAATTCTTGCCACTAACCAAACTGCCAATAAAAAAAATCAAATTTCAATATGTACACCCCTAGCAGGGGTGTCCAGATAGTGAGGATGACCAGGAAAACAGAAATCCTTATCTGCAGTCTGTTTTCCTACCTGAATATGCCTAGAACATCCACTCAACCTCTTAGGGATGTTGAAAGAAACCGCTGGGGAGGCTGAGGAGGAGCCTGCAGTGCATGGCCCAGGTTTTTGCTTTCAACAGGATCCAATATAAAATCTTAACCTGGCACCCTCTGCAGACATGAGAAACTGTGAGCAGTGTTAGCAACAGAGCATTATTAAAATTAAGAATTGCTGCAGCAAAGAGATGAAAGACACAGCTCTGTTACACAGCAGGATGAAGGAAGTTAGTTTAGGTTAAGTGAAGTCAGGCACTGCTGACTGAGCTGACTTCTAAAAATGGAGTCCTTACCCAATAACTTGACTTTGCAATCAAAACTACTTTTTATTTTACTGTGTAATTAGAGTATATAATTTAATCAGCCTTTGATTTTGGTTTATTAAATGCTTATTCAGCACTAAGTGGCAATTAAGCATTGAAATACCTTCAGTAAATCCCAAAACTTGATTATCATCAGTCATAATAAATTTGCCTCATTTGTACATTTTGTCAAGTTCTGCAGATAGAACTGCCAAAAAACAACGGAGGGAGGTTTGCCAACTCCCCACTCCCCCTAATCCTCAGCAGAGGAGAACTGAAAAGTGAAACCGGTGAGCTGTACCTTTTAAAGATGGTTAAAAATAAAACCCATTCTCCAGCGAATCACATTAACTTCTGCTACTTCAGCTGCAGAAATCTGCTGATGGAGTTATGCTCATTGATCCCTGGTATGGGATCAACACTTTGTCTACAAGCACATAGGAGCTAATTACAAATTGTTACACTGAAAAAGTTAGTATAGGTAGTCCAAATAAACTGCCACAACAATAACCTTGGAATATTAGGTAGATGCAAACACAGAAAAAAAAAAATTCTTATTCTAGACAAGTTGCTGTTTGAGTTCTTGACCTCTGGCCTAGAGTACATGACACTGAAATTCAGATTTGTTGAGACTTTCTGTTTCTTTTAAGGTGGGGATCCTAAAGATTCCTTTCTCAGAGTACCTTTTATGTCTGTAAAGTAACTGTCAGGAGTTACAAGTGATCTCTGGAGCATCTGCCCTGCAGTTCCTGTGGTGAGCTTCACAGCTGCACCTCTACCCATGGTACTGTGGGACTCAGCAGCACTGGTGTGCTATCCAAAAAATGGTACTTTCTGTTAATACAGCTGGACTCATCTGGGAGTACTGGGCACCAAATCCCAGTGGCTGTGGAACTGTGGTATTCCAGTTGATCTTGCAGCTGTTTTTACCACATGAACAATGAACAGAAGGTATCTGATGAATTTGTGGCAACTGCCCCAGGAAACTCAGATGAAAACCTACCAGCAGAAAATATTATTGTAATACTGACATTTGCAATACAATCTTTTAATGCATATTGTGTCTTCAGTGAAAGCATCTGCCTGCTGTTTGGAAACGGTCAGGACTATTCTCACCTGTGTGAGCAGACATTAGTTCTGGGTGACAGCTCCGGCAGGACAGGGCTTCACAATGAGGGAAGGTATGTACTATAAAAACACAAGTGTGAAATTTGGGTCTTGTGTTTTTATGTCATGTGCTTAGGTATTTTTCTATGTTCAGTGCACTGCAAAATTGTCAACCAAATAACTGGTAAGGAGCAAAAATAAACAAAAAAGGAGCATGTTTTCATGGCAGTTGGGGGTTCAGTGAACTGTGCATCTGTGAATCCTCAGGAATGCAAGTATCTGGTTCTACTAAACTACTCAAAATGTTGCAGACATCAACAGAAAAGGGTCATCTCTGCTCACAGAAAGAGAATTGCACTGGTAGGAACCTAAATACATAATGTACCTACGTAAGTAGAAGCAGTAAAAATAACAGTTACACTGGAGCATGTAGAATTAAAATTTTGTGCACTATTGGTGACAGACAAATGAAATTGTCAGTACTTTGAAGCCTTTTGATTGCCCTTCTGCTTTAAGGTGACTATTAAACTCAAGTACAAGGTGTGTTTTTCATATGGCTCCGTGGTCATTGCCCAGGTAACTTGACCATGTCATTGGGTTTAGAGGAGGCTCTTTTTTAATCTTGCTAGAAAAATACATAGCTCAAATGCTTAGCTTGCAATTTTTAAAAATGGAAATGCAAATAAAGATAATGGAAATACTTTTATGTTTAAAAAACTTCTTGAAATTATTCATTTATCCCTTGGTAATAATATTGGTAATATTATTCACATCACTTATCAGAAAAGACCATAAATGTGATTTAAACTGGTATGAAAATAAAGGTACAAATTATTTTCCTCACTGAATAACATCCATCCAAGGTTATGGATTAATGCAGCACTCATCACTGCTGCACAGTAAATTCAGAGTAGAACAAGGAATTTTGAATTCCAAAACTTGTGTCTATTTAAATATAACATTAAAAGAAGCAAATGTTAGTTATGCCAGCTTCCTTCTCATAACCTGGATGAGATAGCCTAGTAAAGGGTAAGTAAAGAAAGGAGAAAAATACTATTTGGAAGTTTAATTGGAAAAAAAAAATAAGTATCTGGGAAAATCTAACAGCAAGCTGGAGGAAAAGGAAACCTAATTAACCTTCTTGGCTTTCTTAGTGTTTGGGTCCCTCCTAGGAAATAGTCCTCTGTGTTCCTGCTTTCCTGGGGGATGCAGCTCCGTGTGCCACCGCTGCCCAGCTCCCTACCCCAGCTGCCCAGCGCAGTGTCACCCCTGCCCGCTGGAGCCCATTCCCGTTTCCCTGGGCCCCCTGCCCCTGCCCAGGCTCCCGCTGCCCTCGAACCCGCGCCATGTCCCAGCGCAGCCGCGCCCGCGGCCCCGGGGCGGGGCTTCTCTGCGTCAGCCAATCACACCGCGTCCATCGCCGGCCGGCCACGCCCCTACGCCCTTTGCACCAATCCCCTTCCCGTGCGTCGCTTCCTTCCCCGCCTCCATGGACGGAAGATGGCGGCAGCAGCAGCCAATGGGTGGCGGGGAAGGGCGCGGGGGCGCGGTGTGCAGGGGCAGCGCGGCGTGCACGCGGCGGCGTCCGGGGCGGCTGTGAGGGTCCGGGACAGCGATCCCATGGAGCGGCCGGGATAAGGATCCGGGGAAAGGGACACCGGCAGGGACAGGGATCCCGTGGAGCGGCCGAGATAAGGATCCGCGGTAAGGAACACCGGCAGGGACAGGAATCCCATGGAGCGGCCGGGATAAGGATCCGGGAAAGGGACACCGGCAGGGACAGGGATCCCGTGGAGCGGCCGGGGTAAGGATCCGGGGAAAGGGCCACCGGCAGGGACAGGGATCCCGTGGAGCCGCCGGGATAAGGATCCGGGGAAAGGGACACCGGCAGGGGTTAGGGATAAGGATCCCCGGTAAGGAACACCGGTAGGGACAGGGTCCCGTGGAGCGGCCGGGATAAGGAACCCGGGAAAGGAACTCCTTGGGCGGCCGGAACAAGAATACGGGATAAGGAGCCCTGGGGGAACCGAGGCAAGGATCCCCTGGAGGGCCCGAGACAGGAGGATGCTGATTAAGATTAAGAACACTGGGGGCGCCGGGATGAGGACCCCGGGTGAGGAACACAGCGGGGCCCGGACCAGGCCGAGCGAGGTCTGGGGTGAGGACGAGCCGCGGGCGCTGCTGTGGGGAGGGCGCGGGCGCTGTGCCCCTGAGGGACCGTCCGTGGGGGGGTCCCGGGCAGGGGCTGCTCTGGGGAGGGCCGTGAGGGCAGGGCAGGGGTCCTGTGCTGGGGGTTGACCCTGTGGGGCTTGTGGTGGAGCAGAAAGGGGTTTGGGCCGGGAGAGAGCGGCCCGGAGGAGCTCCTGGGCACCGGGGCTGGGCTTCTCTGGCTGTGCTGCCCTCCCTCACCGCTGCCTTGCTGGGACCGTTAGGCTGAGCTGAAGCGTCGCTGGCTTTGCTGACAGGCTGCGCTGGGTCGCTGGCGAGATGTGAATCAGAACCCTCGACTTGCACTGTGAGTTCATGCGATCACTCAGCACAGCCTGGGAGCTTCGTTCCCGAAAGAAAAGCACTCTGGGCAGGGACACCGTAATGATTCTGTGATTCAATAAAACATGTGTATTAGGAAGTTATGCTGGTAAGCACCAGCTGACTTCACCTAGGTTTGGTGCAGATGGGGATCTTCATTAATAATAGTAACAGTGTAAAAGAAAAATAAAAAACACACCCAAACAAATCTGGAAAAGGTCAGAAGAAGAAATGAAAGTTGTAATTTGGGTTTTTTGTTTGGTTGTTTTACTCCCTTGAGAGAAGAGGAAAAGAAACTTTTCTGTGGTTTTGAATTAAAAAAGTAGTTACAGAAACTACTGCCAAAACTGTGATATGTATACCTTAAATTATATTTTATATAATCAACAGATATCTCAAAGTATGCTATGTTGCAGAATTAACTTTTTCCTACAAGATAAATGGAGTGGAATTGTTAGTTCTGTGTTATGTTACTAACTCATATTGGTTATAATATTATAATTCCAAATTAGTTTTCCCTAGAAATGTGTTACATATTAAGAAGACTGCAGAAATACTAGCCCTTTTCATAGTATGCTGGTTTTTAGGTCTGTAAAAACTTTTTTCTCAGAATTAAGTTATGTTAATGCCTTTTATTTCTAACGTTTTCAGTGGGTTTCCTGTTTGAGAGAATAATCAGATGTAGTGAAGTGTGTGTGCAGAGCAGCTCCTTGAAGATAATTGTCCCTGTCAGCAGAGTAACTGAACAAGGTTTGTGTTTGTGTGTCTCCCATGGTTTCTAGGTGCTAATTTTACATGGTGCTTGTTTAAAGTTTGCATCTTGGTTTCTGTTTAGAGTTAAAAATTGGTGTAGCTGTTTGTTTTCCTCCAAATATCTTTCTATGAGGTTAAGGAACAGCCCTCTAGGGAAAGGTGGGCTCAGAACTCCTGGGCAGCCTCTGCATACATCAACATGACCTGGGGCCTGCTTGTTTCTTCTGTGGTCTCAGACCTTTTGGAAAGAAATTTTTTTTTTCCCACATAAGAGTTCTGTGCATGGGATGATCAGTGATGTTCAGGTGGGTTTTTAAATGTTTTTTTAGAAAGAGCATAGAATCATAGAACGGTTTGGGTTGAAAGGGACCTTAAAATCTCGTTCCAACCCTCTGCCATGGGCAGGGACACCTTCCACCAGACCAGGTTACTCCAAGCCCCACCCAGCTGGGCTTTGAACACTGCCAGGGATGGGGCAGCCACAGCTTCTCTGGGCAACCTGTGCCAGGGCCTCACCACCCTCCCAGTAAAGAATTTCTTCCTGCCCTGTGTCAGTTTGAATCCATTCCCCCTTGTCCTGCCACTCCAGGCTCTTGTAAATAGTCTCTCTCCATCTTTCTTGCAGGCTCCCTTCAGGTACTGGAAGGCTGCAGTTAGGTCATCCAAAAGCCTTCTCTTTTCCAGGCTGAATAATCCCAATTCTCTCAACCTTTCAAGATGTTAAATGTTTTTTTTTTTAATGTTTTTTCTTTCACTGCATCATTTTTGTTGGGCAAACCTTGGGGTCTGCTCTGTACCTGACAGTGTGGGAGGTCTCCTGAGAGACCAGATGGTTGTTACCTGCTGGCAGCATTTCCCAGCTGGGTTCTGCAGCTTTGTTGTGCTTTTTACTGGAAGTATAAAAATAATGGTATTTCANTATCTCAAAGTATGCTATGTTGCAGAATTAACTTTTTCCTACAAGATAAATGGAGTGGAATTGTTAGTTCTGTGTTATGTTACTAACTCATATTGGTTATAATATTATAATTCCAAATTAGTTTTCCCTAGAAATGTGTTACATATTAAGAAGACTGCAGAAATACTAGCCCTTTTCATAGTATGCTGGTTTTTAGGTCTGTAAAAACTTTTTTCTCAGAATTAAGTTATGTTAATGCCTTTTATTTCTAACGTTTTCAGTGGGTTTCCTGTTTGAGAGAATAATCAGATGTAGTGAAGTGTGTGTGCAGAGCAGCTCCTTGAAGATAATTGTCCCTGTCAGCAGAGTAACTGAACAGGTTTGTGTTTGTGTGTCTCCCATGGTTTCTAGGTGCTAATTTTACATGGTGCTTGTTTAAAGTTTGCATCTTGGTTTCTGTTTAGAGTTAAAAATTGGTGTAGCTGTTTGTTTTCCTCCAAATATCTTTCTATGGAGTTAAGGAACAGCCCTCTAGGGAAAGGTGGGCTCAGAACTCCTGGGCAGCCTCTGCATACATCAACATGACCTGGGGCCTGCTTGTTTCTTCTGTGGTCTCAGACCTTTTGGAAAGAAATTTTTTTTTTCCACATAAGAGTTCTGTGCATGGGATGATCTGTGATGTTCAGGTGGGTTTTTAAATGTTTTTTTAGAAAGAGCATAAGAATCATAGAACGGTTTGGGTTGAAAGGGACCTTAAAATCTCGTTCCAACCCTCTGCCATGGGCAGGGACACCTTCCACCAGACCAGGTTACTCCAATCCCCACCCAGCTGGGCTTTGAACACTGCCAGGGATGGGGCAGCCACAGCTTCTCTGGGCAACCTGTGCCAGGGCCTCACCACCCTCCCAGTAAAGAATTTCTTCCTGCCCTGTGTCAGTTTGAATCCATTCCCCCTTGTCCTGCCACTCCAGGCTCTTGTAAATAGTCTCTCTCCATCTTTCTTGCAGGCTCCCTTCAGGTACTGGAAGGCTGCAGTTAGGTCACCTGAAAGCCTTCTCTTTTCCAGGCTGAATAATCCCAATTCTCTCAACCTTTCAAGATGTTAAGTGTTTTTTTTTTAATGTTTTTTCTTTCACTGCATCATTTTTGTTGGGCAAACCTTGGGGTCTGCTCTGTACCTGACAGTGTGGGAGGTCTCCTGAGAGACCAGATGGTTGTTACCTGCTGGCAGCATTTTCCAGCTGGGTTCTGCAGCTTTGTTGTGCTTTTTACTGGAAGTATAAAAATAATGGTATTTCAAAGCTTTTTTTGGGAAAAAAAAAGAAAAACTGGCAAAACAGAAGGAAATCAGCACTACCATGCTGCTCAGCTGTGTTGATACCAAGCTGCCTCTGCAGACAGTCTAAGACTTGGGTTTATTTGGTGACTGAAAAGATGGTTTTTATGGGGCTCAGCTTCTCCTGTGTGAGGACAAGCCCATCGGTGGTTTTCACACCAGACATTAAGAAAAAGTGTTGAGAATTGTGAATTAGAGACTTGGCAAGGTTTTGGAGTGTGCTTTGGGGCTTGGGAATAGTTCAGGTGCAAGATGGGCAATGGAGGACATAAGAAAGGCAGAAAAAGAGCGTACTGCCCAATTCCATGGGGGGTGAGAAGTTCAACCTCAAACATGCCTTTGCCATCCTCAGACTTAAGCCTGAGCTACTGCCCACTTCCCCCTTAGCTCTTCCCCTTCTCATGTCCCTGCAACTGTCTCTTTAACAGAAGAGTTAAACACAAAAGAGTTACAGAAATTCTTGCTGGTGCATTTTCCTCTCTTATTTCCTCCTGCATTTAATTTAGGGCTGGTTAGTTAAATATACATCATGTCCTGCACATGACTGAGAGAGTGGTTTTTAGCTTCTAAAGTGAATGGGAGGTGGAGGCACTGGGAAATGGGATAGAGATGGGTGCTTTGGTAAATAAATGTTTAGACTGGGAGTGAAGAGTGTCTGATGCCAAAATATTGCCTTGGTTGAATTGTTTCTATGATGTATTTTTGCCTTAGCTGATGCTTTGGTGCGAGTTTTAACAAAATATTTCAGTGAGAACAAAGCAAGAAGTGGGGGTGGGGAAGAAGCAGCTCAGCCAGTGCACAGGACTGTAAAAATCACATTCAAATTGCAGGACAAACACTGGGTAATTCCATTAGGCTGTTCTGAAGGTCCCAGCGTAGAATGTTTTCTGTCCTGTTTCTAGGTCTTACAGGATGAGTCAAGAGTCAAAATAATTCAGAAGTATTGTCAGGAAGCAAATATTCACAGCTGTCCATTTTAACAAGTTCATATTATCCTATAAACTCTTCAGTCTGATAAATTTTTATTCTGTTTATGTCAGTTGTTAAAGCCCAGAAGGACTAGTTACATTATCTAGTCTGATCTCTGTAACATAAACCATCTGAACTGTTGTTTATACCCTTTACAGACTTTACATTTATTTGTCACCCCTTTTCACATTAATCTGAAAGTATATCTTGCAGATTGTTAATACTATCAGGGTTTTGTATTATTTTTTATCACACTGTTTGTATTGCTGAAAATGTTTTGAGGTGACCTTAATTTTTAGTTTGAGACTAAATTTGCAGCAGATAAAAGAATGGAAGTATTTCAAAACTTACTAGTTCCTATTGTTTTCTTCTTTGAGACTTGTTTTATATAGGAATGCACTGTGGCCTTGAAAGGGCACTTGGCATTTTTTTTTTAATTCTGTAGTTTTCCAGCTAAATGAAAACCTAATTAAAAAAACCAAAATGAAAGGGTTCTTTGTTTAATATAGCAACTGAATCTTATCTGTGAAAAAGTAGGTGCATTAAATTACTCTTAGTTCTTATGCTGAATTAAATTAAATTATGCAAATCCAAAATTAGTTTTAAAGTAAAATGATTGTTTTGCTGTATTGTTTATCTTCTTTCTTGCAATTTCTTTTTTTTTCTTCAGCAGAATCTTGATTTTTTTCTTAATTTTTAATTGATTAACAACTTTTCACTTGCATCTCTCTCTGCACCTTGCCATAATTACTGAGATCTTTTTTTCCCTTGTCTGTTATTTCAAGGCAAAAGTATTGCTCAGCTTCTCATTAAATATAAGATACAAAAGTGCCGTACAATTGGTGAGCAGTTAAATTGTTGAAGAGACAACCCAGCGTTTAACTAAAATTGGCAAACTGGAATTGTATGCTGGCAGTACCTAGGATAGGAAGCTTCAGATATTGTTCACTTTTCAGTAATTTGAGGATCTTTTCATAATAATAATTTGTGTATCTTTGTTGCTATGGGAATGAGTGGTAAAGCTGGAATTAAATGTTATTACTCCTTTGTGCAGTCAGAAGGGACAAGCAGATAGCTGTGAAAGCAAAAGTTCTTGTTTAGAAACAAGAATATAGCTCTTCTACTCGCAATTCTAACTTACTCGAGTTTTTATGTGGTTTATGAAGGAGTTTCTTGAGGTCAGAGCATTTGATTTTAGTTTATTCAGTGTCTGTCAGGATATCCAAGGAAATACATGACTCAGTTTTGAATGGGAGAAAAACAGATTTAAAGAAAAGTTAATCCTAGTGGTTTAATGTCTTGGGCAACTATTACCTTGCGCGTGCATTGAACACTCCTGCTTCAGGAGTGTTTGTGGGAGGTAGATACGAGAGTAACAGATGGAGAGAGGAAGGGTTTTGTAGTTGCTGGGTTTGGTTTTTTCATCCCTCTTCCCTGAGAAATTTGAGTGATGGGTGTTTCTGGACTCAGCACTTGCTGGGTGCTAAAAGAGCAAATACAAATGCACACCAGTCAGTCATTCCCTGTGTGTTTATGTGGGCATTGCAGGGACATGTGAGTCTCATCTCGCATTATTATGAAGTCTAAATGATCAAAATCTCTGAATTGAAGTCACCAAATGAGAGGTCATTAAGAACACGTGTATGTTTTTACCTCTGATGGTTCAGAAAGAAAAGTTGTGGCAGAGTTGAATTTATATTTTTTTCCTTCAGTTTTTCGTGCTAGAAGGTTCTAAGTGAAGGATGTAATTTTTGATTAATGGTCTGATTTGAGGAACGGAGGCTTTTAAAGGGAAGAAAAAATATTGGTACTTTATTAACGCTCTCTGGATCGGGTCCATCGTGACTCCCTCTCTCAGCTGCTCTGGGGCGGTCACTGGCGACATCCGGTGGCCGAGTGCGGAATAACAGCCCCTGGCAGTCTGTCCCGACCTCCTCGGGATTTTCCACCCAGCAGCCTCGGCATTAGATGTGGCCGAATGGAGGGGCACGCTCAGGTCCTTAGGCCGCTGTCCCGGCAGTTCCAGCGGCGCGGAGAGGAGGCCGCCTTAAGCTGCGCTCTGCACGTACGTGGCTTCTTCCTAAGGTCTGAACGCTGCTTTTGCAGCTACGGACTGAGCAAATATTGTGTCTTGCTATTGTCTGCCTGGCAACGTGGTATCTTCCAGAAAGGAATAATGAGCCAGCTTATCTCAGAGTTGCTTGTTTCTCAGCCGGACTTCCTATTTGGGTTCTTCGCTGTGCAAGGACCGTGCTGGGTGCCAGGCTGGCGAGGTTATAAAAGCAGATGAAGACAGTTACAGTTTTTACCCTCACTGTTATAACAGGGAAGTATTTTGTAAGATAAACTTCATGATTTCTGCTCTATATTTTATTTATGGTCAGTTTATACTCTTAAACTCTTGTGCCAGTATTGTTCTTGAGTAGCTCCCCTCCCTGCTCAGCATTTATTCCTTTGATGTATTTGTAGATAGTAATCGTATCCCTTCTCAGTCTCTGTCTTTGCCAAGCTACACAAGGCAAAGCATCCAGCTACTTCTTGTGAAATAAACAGTCCATTACCTGCATCATCTAACCCTTCCTCCTCTGCCCTGGATTGTGGCTTAGTTATCAAGACATTGGTCTTAGCAAAGGGCACTGCTGGGAGCCTGCTATGACCCTGTGAAATATGGGTTTACTTAAGCATTGAGAGCAAACATGGCTTGAGAGCAGGGTTATTAAAATGCATAAGGCTCTGGACTTTGCTTTTTATCCCTGTCTTATTTTGGGGCAACAGGCTGCTGAAGACACTGGAAAGGTGTTTGTGGATCTCAGAAAATAAGTTCCCCATCCAGGTCTTAGGGCTTCTTGGGTGCTAACAAAAACATAGGGTTCTGTTGTGATTTGCCAGCAGGGATTGTCTGTGCTGCTGCATACAGCAGATCTCTTGATCAGAAAGTCTGGAGTATCAATACCTGCACACTTTCTCCTTTGTCCTTCCCTTTCATGATTTCATTTCTTATGACGGAGTCCTAAATCACTAAAGAGTGAAAAAACAGTTAAACGTGAACTTCCAGTCTAGTGTGGAAAACCACTGTGCATTTGGGTGTCACGAAAAGGGAAAGCTGATTTTTAAAAATCTTTTATGGCATTGGTGAAGCTGCTGCTGGAGTTCTCTGTATGGTTCAAGAGTAAGCACTGTCTAAAGGCTCCTGGAAACAAAGAGCTGAAGAGAGTGCCTTGCATGGGTTCAATGTCCACATCCTTGGTGCCTTAGCATCTTTTGTGGAGACTCAAAAGTAAATTTTCTTATACAGGATAGAGCCAACATAGCTCTGAAACCCTTTATTTCAGCCTCTTCCATCCTCCTGTTGTCACTTAGATGACATCTTTTCCTTTTGTCTGCTACAAAGCATTGAAAATTGAGCTTAGGGCATGAGAAAGATTCAGCAGAGCCTCCAGCTGTCAGACTGTGCACAAAGAGCATGTTTTGGAAACTGATAGTCTGTGAACTGTCACGGGCACACAGGGATCTCAAGTTTCTCTTGTTGCTTTGAAACTGGAGAGGGTCTGACAAATTACCTTGACGTGGGGATGTTCTGGCGTAGCTAAATATAAAAAAAAAGGATATTGTGGGATGTGACTGGTGAAGACACCTTAGTGATCTGCATGTTCTGGGGAAGCAGATGAGGAAAATGAGGAGAAGTCGTTTTCCCTGCTTTGGCTTGGCAGATGTTTGTGCCTGTGCAATACATCTGGAACTGCAGAGAATTGCTTGGGCAGTGATGTTAGAGTGGGGCAAAGAATTACCAAGCACACAAATGCTGTGTGTCTTGTATTCCCCTACATCTGCACATTTAGGGGATTATCTTCTTACCTGTTCACCAGCAACTGATTTGGGTTGTTAAGAAAAGAGTCTTGAAAGCATAATAGTTTTGTGTTTTGAAGAATGAGCTCTGATAATGAAGTGTACTTAAGGTAAATTACTGTTGTGAAAGAATTTCTAAAATATTCCAGTAAATAAAACATCAACTTTATGTCATTGTAGGTATTTTGGCACCAGTGTGTGGTAGTAGAAGCTGTTTTTCCAGTTACAGCAAAGTTTCTTTATATCCTTTTTTTATGGTTGCTGCTAAATTCAGGCTGAAATTTCCCAGGCTTCCTGTGGTGTAGAAATAAATTCTTTGGAAGAATTTCAGCAAATTTTATTAATCTTTGGGAAGACTTCTTACTTATTTCCAGGTTTCTTCTATATGAGGATGCTGGTAGTAAGTGGCAGTATCTAAATTGAAGGAAATAAATGGTGTTGTTTCAGAATCACTAAATTATTAATGCAGCTGTGTAAGTAATTTTTTCCTTTCACCTTTCTCTGTAGGGTGGATCATTGGTGTTGCCCATTCACATGGTGTTTTGTTCAGCTTAGAATGGCCCTGAAAATCGTCACTCTTGGAGTCCTTTCTTGTAATCCCAAACTTGAAAGGGCATCAGAGCACTTTTTGATTGTGGAATTTGCAGGTGCACCACGGTGTCACAGTGACTTTTGCGTTGTATCTTGTGGTAGACATTCAGAACAAGGCTTTTTCTGTGAAAGTCTGCTGCTGACTGCTTACTAATGTTTGTGTGCACAAGGATTGCGAGCTGGGCAAGTGCTGTCCTTGTTTCTCCACCTGAGAAAGTGAGGAGTGAATGTTGCCCCTTGCTGGGAATTACTCAGCAAGCTGTTCTGCCACAGTCAGGACTAGGCAGTGTTTGTAGGCCAGGCTCTTGTTCAAATCCACTTAGATAAGTACTTTATTTGTCTTATTCCAGATGACCATCTCAGTGCATAGCTCTAGTGCCAAGTCAGACAGCAAAACTGTTGGACCTCTTCACAAAAGAAAAAGCTGTTGGTGAGCATGAACCTCCTCTGAGCTGCTTGTGGCTGTTGTGTTGAAATGTGAATGGATCAAAACTGAATACTACATGCAGGTGACCGTTGTGCCCTCCGTGTTTGATTTCCAGCAGCTGTTGGCTGTGTGTTATTTGAGAGGCTGATTAGTTCTATATCTTCTTTCCTATGTTTGTGGTCACAAAAAGTCGTCTCAGTATGATGCGTTCAGTGGGAGGTGCTCACAGGAGACAGGAAATGACTTTTCTGTGGTTGCTGTGGTCTGATGAGATAAGCACAAGTGCAGAAGGCTGAGACTTGGATTCTCTTCAAGGTTTGCAGCAGATTGGCTGGATAGCTCTGGTTCCAAACAGCCAACAGGCACAAACGTCATCTTTGACCCCTGTGGCAGAGCCTTGCTCAGTGCAAAGCCAGGGCCCAGCACTAGGACAGTTTTCCTGTTCTCTAGAATTCACCTGAGGATGCAGCATTTGTTGTTTACCTGATTGGAGGCTTCTGAGAGTGCAATTTAGGCGTAGATTAGCTTTCAGAGTGTTTTTAAATACAGTATTCTTTGCCAGAAAAAAAAGAAAAAAACATAATATATAGAATTTAGAATACAAATAGCCCAATTACAGTATCTCTTTCTGTAATTTACCCTTTGCCTGGGACTCTTTCAGATCTGCCTTTATAAAATAGGATTGCTTCTGCTGCAGCTTCTGTCAGCTTGATCTGAGAATAGCCATGAGAGTAAAATAGAGCATCTCTTATCCTCTTATTACTCCTTTATTGGATGACCACCTCATCCACACCTGGATGCAGTCACATCCTCTACCTGGTGAGGTCACTACAAGAAAAGCTTCCCCTCACAAGGAAATTCTTGGTTGGGTCCAGCTGCTCATGGTAGAGTGGGATTTTGGGGACAGCTTCCTTTGTGACTCCTCTATTAGCAGGTCTGTGTCACCAGCATGGAATTGGATGAAAAGAGAAGATTGAAAAAAGGATATTCTCAAACGTGTTTGAAGTATTATTTTACAGAGTTTCTTAGAGTATGTAGAAACTATGTTTCCCATGTTTATGTCAGGGTCTTCTAAATTATTCTAGAGAAGGTAGGTTAGCAATCTGAGCATCATATTTTAATAAATTTGCCTTAATTTAGAAGACAAAATTTGTAATTTGGCAGTCTTCTAGTTTTGTATGGTGCTTTCTAGCTTATTTGAGTTTTTTAATTGTATGTTGGATTATTCTACACTTTTTCAATTGGCCATCTGGTCTTTTGCAGCTCTTTACCATCTCTTTGGTTCATGAATTTCTGTCAATAGGCTTTCAGTTACTCAAGTTTGAATGTTAATTCATTGCACTTTGGACCTGAAGGCATGCCTGAATGTTCTAGATCTCACCTGTCTCCACCATGTTTTCCAGTGTTAGATGCAAAAGCAGGATAGGTCTTTCTAGTTTGAATGCAGAATCTTACACCAAAAAAACCCCAACCTGCAAGTTTTCTTTTGATGAAAATAGTCACTGTATGGGTTTTATGATTTATGCATTTAAAGCTGTGCTTGATCCAATCCAGAAGTTGTTTTTGCATTCTCTTTCTATGGATGTCCAGTATAATATTCAAGAGGTTTTGTTTCTGAATGGATGTGAACACCTGCTTATGCCCCCAAAAGATGAGTTCACAGAAGTGGTCGTTTGCATCTTTTAAAATTATTGAACCCCAAAGCACTGAGCAGCTGGGCCATTTTCCAGTTATTCTCTCCTACCTCTGACTCTTACTTTTTCCCTCCAACCAATACTGTTTAAGGCCATTTCCTTGGTTCTCTCTCCCACCTACAGCTCCTCTCTCCATTGCTAAACAGGATTGTACCCTGAAGCTCAATCCTGGTGGGAGGGCAGGAATTGATTTCATGAAAGGCAAGTAGCTTGGTAGACCTAATTTTTTTGATCTTCCCATAGACTTTGTGTTTTATCTTTTTCCTCCTTTCTATTCTACTGATACCGTTTCCTCTGTACTGCAAATGAAGAATTACATGGAGCTTCTTTCTGACTGTGCTTTACATTTGGAAGCGAGATGTAGCTGATTTGAGAGGATGAAATAATTCTCTTGGCAGTTACATCTTGTCTCTGCACTTTAGCGTAGCCTCTCGTGCATTTTATTCCCTTCCTGCCTGATGACTAAATGCTCTTGTCTTTGCCTTCAGCAGGCTTTGTGGGAATGCTGGAAAAGCCCCTTCTGCCTCTGCTTGGGCAAAATAACAAAACCAGCTATGGGAGCGTGTGTCCTGGAGAAACTGTGCATTCCTGAGGGTGTTCTGTGCTTCCCCTCAGTGCTCAGATCGTTTGCTGATCCATCTTCTGCTGGGGAGTGGTGCCAGTGAGGAGAGGTCTCTGGAGGCTCCTGCATCAGGGAAGTGCAGCACTGAGGTGCTCTCCCTGCCTTGGCAGCTCTGCTTTCAAATGCAAACCACATGTCCTGTGCATGCATGAGCTGCTTCCCGCTGCCCAGAGCTCCGCGTTTGTTCTCAGCTTGTTCTTGAACTTTTAATAATGGTGAAAATAAAGGGAGGGTCTCTTTGTATTGTTTATAGTAGGAAAGAACAGTGCAAGATTTCATCTACTGCTGTTCAGATCCCTTGCTATTTTTGGTATTTGACCTCTGCAGAGAAGATTGCCAGAACGACAGGTCTTTCTCATTTTTATTACGTGTTTCTACCCTCCTGCTCATAAGTTACTCTTACGTTAGTGATTAAATCTTTGAGAATGTGCCATTTTTCAACATTTTCACTGTATTTTTCAAATGAAATTTGTATTTCTATATATTTTTGAGCTAACATCCTTTTGGAAAGGAGAACTATGCAGCTTGGCAGCATCTTCTGTACACCACTCAAAGGAAAAGGGAAATAACTTATGATTTGCTGGTTTATCTTTTGAAAAACGTTCTGGATTGAAGAAGGCTGATGAGCCTGTTGGCTTGAACTGAGGCTGCAAGGTTTAGGATACTGTACAAACAGCACAGCAGTATGTGCTGGGACAGTGTTAAGTGTTTACTTTGTGCAGATAGGTACTTGCTTTTCATTTCTCCACCACTGGAAAGGGCTGCCTTTGGCACAACTTCTTGCTTCTAGTCTTGCTGTGTGGTTGTTTCCACACTCCACCAGTGAAAAACAAATAACAAAGGCATCTGAAAATCCTGCCTCTTTGGCATCACTTCCACTTCGTGCCTTCTATTCTAAACATCGAGTTTATTTCTTTTTTAAAGGAGCCCTTTAGGATGCCCTGGAGGTCAAAATATTTTAGGTTATTTCAGAGAACTGTGTTTATTCTGAGTTCCCAAGATGTACTGAGTTTTGAGTATTCTTCCAGAAACTTATTGTTTCTGGTAGTTGTAATATCCAGGAGATGTGCAGGGGTTGCGTGTAACTGTGTACTTAATTCATAGAACAGATCACATGAGTGTAGTTCCAGAAGTCTAGCTATAATAACACAGAAGTTTCAGGTTTAATTTATAAAAGGTGGCTTTTCCTGGCTCAGGGGATGTGGGTGTGAATGCAGCTGAAAGATTCAGCTGTTCCACATAAGGAATGGTGATCCCTAAGGATGGAATTGCACCTCTGTTTCAAAGACAAGTGACTGGCCAGAGCCAGACACCTTCAGCCAGGTACTCGTGTGTCATCCCAGAGGTGGTGGTTTTCTGGCACCTTGACATCACCTGGATTTTGTCAGTATTGAGACTACAGATCCAGACTGTGGGCCACTGTGGGCTGGAGAAAGTGAAGAACCTAAATTTAGTGAACTGCCTCACATTCTGAGAAAGAAGCGCTTTTGGCCAGTGCTCTCTGTGGTTTCTTCTGAGACTGGAGCAGTCCAAGAGCAAGCTGTTGGTGCCCTACAGAGTCTTTGTGTCAGAGAGTTTGTCATACAAACATGAGCAGTTCTCCTCTCTGATCACCACAGCTGGCTGTTGTGCTTTATCCACAGTATGTCACGTTTCAGAGAGGCTGATTTTGCCGAAGGATTCTTTGGAAAACAGATACCTCTGTTGTTGAACTTACGGAACTAGAAGTGCTTCAGTGCAGAGGACCGCGTGCTTTGTAGGTGGCTGCAGTCCAGTTCTTAGTTATCTTCTATTGTGTTTGGAAGACCATTGTTTCCTATTTGTCCCATAAATTTAACACAGATCCTATTCCTGCCATTTAAACTTTCCCATCAAAATACAACAGTGACTTCCCCTTCTGAAAAGGAAGGGCTGGCAGCTACACCCTGAAGTTTGCGCATGAGTTGTTTATATAACCTTCAATCACAATTTCATAATAGTCTAAAGACTTTCTTACTAAGGCAGACATTTTACTGAGTTTTTAGCAAAAACCTGGCTGCCATTGAACACAATTTTAAGGCTTCTTAGTTGTTGCATTGGAAATAAAGTTGAAAACCGAACCCTTCACCTTCCTGGTGGTAGAAGTTGCAATTCTGTCTGAGAACATGAACAGCATTTTCTGGTATTTCAGAATAGCTGTACTTAAGTCATTCTGGGCAAAAGCTTTAGGATTGTCTTGAGCTAATTTTATTTCCCAGAAAATATTATTAAAACTGAATTAACCTCCTTTTGCAGACTCTGGCTTTTTACAACTTCTGGGTATTTGTAGAGTTCCCTCGCCTTCCCCAGCAGTAAAAGCTCTGACATGAGTGCTGTAGAAACTGCTTATTGAAAGATACTCTCTATCATAGTCAGTAATATTTAAACAACTGCAGCTTGCCTTCCAAATGGATGACATTTGTCAGGAACATGTCTGTTTGAGTTTACTTGGCCTTTTGAGTAGACAAAGTCTGAATATTTAGAGCTTAAAATTCAGGTCAGCTTGCAAAACTACATTTTTCTTACAAGAAATTTACAGAGAGAACCTGATTTTTTTAGTAACATAGCACTGCAGGAGAGCTGGTGTACGAAAACTCCTTTCTCCACCCTGAAGCATGTGTGTTTGAAACTCTATTTAAATAGAAGCTTCCATTGTAATTCTTCAGTAAATTGAATTAACTAGTTTTCCTAATTAATACTGTTAAAAGTATTTTATTTCTTCGGTTGATATTAATTTGCATGGTTGTTTAACAGTTTTGTGTTTAGCAGCATGGCAAACAGCATTTGAGAACAGTTGGCTTTATGTAATAGTTCTAGTAAAAGCGTGTTTCATTTGAGGACATACCCAGAAAAGTAAGGAAGGAACAAGTTCTGTGGGTAGGTTGTACACAGGGTAATGCCAGAAAACACACGAAACTTCTTTGCTTCAGAGGGGAAAGGAGTTTCCACAGGATGTCTGCATTTTTATGGCAAAAATGACTGGTAAATGTTCTCTGAAAGGTTGCTTTGATGTAGAAGATTAACCTGGGGACCTCATTGTCAGGATACTACTGAGGCAGATCACTTAGTGAGATTATTTGTGACTTGGGAATTAAGTTTTTATGTTTGTCTACTTAAGCTGTTTTTTAAGAATTTGCTTGTTTGTCACGTGATATTGTGAATATTTGTGTGCACCAAACCAGAGGAGGGAAAGCAAAACCCTGAAACCACAAAGAACACCAAGAACAAAAAAAGCAGAATGCCGCTTTGTCATAGCAACTTTTCCTTTGTTTTTGGCCTCTCATGGACCATTAAAATAATTACAACTAAAACAAGTAATACATGGAAACTTGCACATTCTGCCCGTAAAAATCCAGTCTGGAGAATTTGCAGAAGAATTGATGATAGAACAGCTGGGAAGGCATGAGAATATTTTCTTGTATTCTGTGTCTGCCTGATTTTTACTCCATTTCTGTTTGGATTTTTTTTTAAAAGGGTCCTTGCATGCATGTGCTACCTTGGATTGGCTGCTGGCCCAGACTTTAAGGAAGTATCAGTACCAGTGAGAACTCACTGGAGTATTGACCCCTTAAAACCTGCTGTGATTCCCTCAACGTTAAGGTTTTGATTCTTTTTAAACACAGAATAGTGGTCTAATTGAACATGTGTTTTTAACAGAAGTGGCTGACATATTAACATACCTACATCTTCTTTAAAAAAGGGTCATAGTTTGTCAACCACTAAAACCATTGCAAATATCTCTTTAAAATGTAAATTCTGCTGTGCTTTTTCTGACTCTGAATTGATGGAATCTTTACTGCAGTTACAGAATAGAATTTTCTTTTGTGTTATAGAAAGGAAAACTATGTTTTTCTTTTTTTTTT
>VYZQ01034845.1:0-17968 GCA_013400655.1 Mystacornis crossleyi | reverse complement strand
GTGAGAGAAAAAAGAAGCAATTCTGACAGTCCTAAGAAGGTACTGGAAATGTTGGTTTGTTGCAGTTCAAAAGAAAATTTGCTGCTGCTCTCTTTTTTTGGATTGCATCAGAGCCTTTGCAGCTGGCCGTAGAAATTTGATACCTCATCTAAAATAGGTCAGTCTTTTCCAAGTAAGAAACTATGGCTATTCTTTGTTGGCAATTGACTTCATTGAAAATTTCAGGAGTTGCATTTAAGTCAGATGGCAAGCTCAGAATGACATGGAAAGTGTCAGCTTCAGGAGGGGAAAGAATTTTTTAAAAGTTTTGGAGCTGTAGATGGATCTTGGATAGATTCAAGGAAAATCTTTGACTTCATGTTTCAAGATTTAGCCTGGGACATTCATAAAAATCCTGGAGAACTGTAGTTGTTGATAGGGTTAATGTGGTAATAGTGCCAGCACCTTTCATTGGTGCTGTTCACAAATGATAAACGTGTTGTTGTGTAGCACATATAAATTGGGGACTACAGAGCTGTGGTTTGAGCAGTCCCTAGTGTTTTGTTGCCCTCCCTTGCTGCCTGGAAATTTCTTCATTCTTTGATAACCAGTTTGTTCTGTTTGTTCTGTGAATGAATCACCAGTTCTCCAGAAGAGTGGCATGAAAGCACAGAGTTACACAAGTCGATTTATTCTAGCTTATGTACTTCAGGAGATTCCTTTGGTCCTTGTCCCTTTACCTTTGCTCTTCTCCACTCCACCGGCACTGCTGCAGGGCAGGCAGTGCCATCCTGCATTCCACACGTGGGCTTCTGTGTCTTACATACAAGGGCAGGAGTGACTGGCATAAGATCACTTGGAAATCCCATAGTAGAACTGAGAATTGTAATATGTAATTGTTTTCTCATGTTTACACAGAAAAATGCCTAACAGCAGTTAGAGGAGTCCTACTGCTTTATAGTAGTTAAGTTTCAGAGGTTTTGTTTTTTTTTTTAGTTCTGAATCTAAGTCCCTGTAATTTTGTGTACGGGCCATTGTTTCATTTATCCTTCTGTCTTTTTATCTGCCTAAGACACCTGATAGATGAGTTCAGCAAGCAAGGAAAGCAAATGGGTCATTCTTTCATAAACACCACAGTCCTAGGGAGGGCTTTTAAAACCATTGACTTTCATGCTTTGTAGCCTTTTTAATGTCTTCAAAGTGTATGGTATAGATCAACATGGTAGAAATCTATAATTTACTGTAGGTTGCTGCATGCAAGGCTGTGTTTGAGGTCTCAGTCCCATCGGACTGTGGGGGTCCCTGCTATAAGACTTGGCCGAAAAAAGCCATGCAGTGCCACTAACGTAGTTTTATATAATGGAAGTGGCAGCATGAATGTGTAAGTCGTCTGCATGTAACTAAGTTGTCCAAGTTTTCACAAGAAATCCATAATGGAGCCAGGGTTTGACTGCCCAAAATATTCGTCCAGCAAATTAGCCAAGAGTACTGCCTTTCCCTTCAGAATTATTTCAAAAGCTTTCTCTTTTAAAACAAACAGTAATTCATGGAAACATTCTCCCACACATTCTGGGAGAACAGAAGATCAGTCAAGACTTTCTGTGTGGCTGCAAGGGCAGAGCTGTGCTCTAGGAAAGTAAATATTCTGATAGCAGATAATTTAATGAAGTCAAATGAAATTAATTAAACTAGAAGAAAGTATTTATATTTAATACTATAAAAGGAACCAAAGTGAATGGAAGGGTTACTGAGCTTGTTTCAAAAATTTTTGGTAAACCATTTCAGACCTCCTACTACTTGTCTGAGTCAGTGGGTTTTGTCTTCATTGTTCTTTTTACAGCTTTCAATGCAGCTCTATATAATTTGTGTCCCTAACCACCTTTGGAGTGGGCCAGGCTTAAAATTCAATGTGGAACAAGGCATTTCACTGCAAGGGAAGATTAATGTAATCAAATATGTTTTTTATGCAGATCTGGAAGTGTCAAAAATCATTGGACTGAGATTTACTCTTTTGTGGAAAGCCTAGCTGAGAAGTTCATAAGGTAAAGGTTTTTTTTAAAATGATACTTTAATTTCCTGTATATAATTTATTTTTTGTTCGGTGCTTATTAGGAAATGAATTTCTGCTGAAGTAATGTGTGATCTAGATCTGGCCTGTTCTTCTCTTTCAGTCCAATGTTGCGGATGTCTTTCATTGTTTTTTCTTCACGAGGCACTACGATCATGAAACTAACAGAGAACAGGCAAGTACCTTCCACAGCGTTCCTCCAGAAATACCCTCCATCCCTTCTCTCTAACAGCGAGTGGCCCCACACCCAGATTTTGGAGATCTTTCTTGGTCCTTGGTGTGGCACCAACTGAAATCCTCTCCTCCATTCCCAACTGGAGGAGGGTTTAGAAAGCCTTTGGATGTCCCATTTCAATTTTCTTTTCAGCTTTCTCAGAGGAAGGTAGCACTGGGCTGTCTGTTCTTTACTGTGGTATTTCACAGTGGGAGAAACTGCATTTCCAGTTGAGGATCCAGGTACATACCTGCTATCCCCAGCTACCCAAATAAGGGCAGTTTTTGTGGAAGAGTTCTCAGACCCTGAACTGGTGAGCAAAGGAGTGTATGTGAGTCCCCCAGTGCCCTTGGAAGGCACTCAAAGCCCTGACCTTTACACCAGCAGCTGGTTGTCCCCAGTGCTGGAGCAGGACCTCACAGGGCAGTGGCACCTCTCTCCTGGGCTGCCTGCAAGAGCACCCATGCCAGAGGTGGTTTGCAAAGCTAAGTGACAGGCTTTGTAAGAAAAAAAAAAAAACTGGAACAAAATTTTTGTTGCCAACTTCACAACCAAATTCTCTTTCTTTAAAAAACGCCAAACCATCTCTGAAAAAAGCCCAAACACAAAAAAATCCCACCCCCCAAAAAGTATTATTTTTTAAATTAATTTTGCCTTACACATACAAATCCCTGTCATTGGGGTGTTTCTAAGTATTTTCTTTCATTTCAGCTTAAAGCCACCACTTTTGCCGCTGCTGCTCTCTGTGTGACAAGGCCTCAATAGTACAGGGCACCCTAGAAAATAATGGGAACTCTGGAGCAGAAGGAACAGCTACTCCCTCAACTTTGTACTCCAGGGACTCATCCAAAGCCAAAACCCCTGCAGGGCTCTTGCATTTCTGCTGGCTCCCTTGAGTTTTGTTTCTGGTCTCCATCGTGTATGTTGGTGACAGAGCTCAAACTTGCTTACATTTCCCTGGCTGAATTTTCTCTCTGCAAGCTGGAAAGTAGACAGGAACCCTCTGTCAATACACTGAACATGGTATTAGAGTGTTTGCTGTCCTGAACTCCTGTTCTCTGTATGGATCACTCTGTGCCTTTTCAGCTCATTTATACTTCAAAATGGTAAAAAATGTGCTTTCTCTCGTAAGGACATACCCAATCCTAGATCCTGATTTTTACCTTCATTTCATATAACCTCCTGTATTCTCTGTAACTGTGATTGTGTCACCTAAAATACCCAGTTGCAAAACGGAGTTTAGAAAGGTTCTCATTATTCTCTTTAAAAAAGCCTGCACCATGGCATCTGGAGCTGATGTTTGAACTGTCTGTGTCTTATCTGTTGAATATTTGTGCCTTGTGTTCCATTAATATAATGAAAACTTCATCAAGAATCAGGGTCTTTTGGTTATCGGTGATCAATTAAATTATTAATGTCCCTTAACAATCCTCTTGGTTAATAGGTATTTGGGGAGTAAGAAGCTATGCAGCAGGGGTCATGACATGCAAGTGCCTCTGCAGGGAGTAATCTATACCCCAGGAAGGTTGATCAGTCCCTGGTCTAGAATAGGAAATTCTCATCATTCCCATCCTGTTCTCTTATCTTTTGTCCTCTGTCTTTAAAATGGAAAAATCCTAATCCAGACTGTCCTGATGACTGATTCAACATGGAGTTTTAATACGTCCCATTTTTGTGACAGGGTCATAAGCTTTTAAACTCTGTTTTGTTCTGCAGTTTGTCAAAGTTTAATACCTGACACTGGCTATAATTCAATCTTATCCTGACTGAGAGTGTATGAGAATGAAGGAGCAGGGACAGAATTGCATCTTTAAAATATGTTACCCTAATACTATACCCTGTGTCTGGTTCTGTGCTCCCATGGTTTGGCTGAGAAATTGTGGGTTTTGAAAAAAATTTTGGTTCAACCAGTGTTTGAGCTGATGTGTATGCACTCTGTGCAATTGAGTGACAGGATGCATAATCTAGCTGTGGTACAGGAATATCTCAACAAAAGAAAAAAATAACTTCTAATAAAATGTTTTCCTGGGATTTTTTGTTTGTTTGTTTATTTGTGTTTGGTTTTTTTTTTTCCAATCCAAAGGGAAGCCATAAGACGAGGGCTCAACATTCTTAAGGAAGAACTGCCTGGAGGAGACACATTCATGCATGAAGGATTTAAAAGGGTACACATCACAGTACCTACTTTCTTTGTTTTACACATACAAACTTTGCTTACTTCCTGCTGGTATACTTAAGCGCTAACCACGTTCTACTCTTCACTGCAGGCAAATGAGCAAATTTACCATGAAACCTATGGAGGTATGTGTTGTATGTCATTCATGTTGTGTATCTGCATTGAAAAGACAGGGATTATAGCTCTTTTTATGACCTGCAGTAAACCCGCTGAAAGAAGTATTGGAGAAGAAGTGGTGTTATGCAATACTGCATTCCATTTTGACTACAGCCCTACTTTTATATATGTGATTCATGGTTTATTGAGATCAGAGAAGACCAGCATGATCCCAGATCTGACCATTGCAGAATGCAGAACAAACCATTGCAACCAGAGCTGCCCATCTTGCACCCAGGAGACAGGAATACCCACATTTTCCTGGTCCCTTCTGTCCTAATGCACTCACCCCTGTCTGCTCTGTGGTCCCACATCCTTGTTCTAATCAGTGTAGGTGGGAAAGAGGGTTTTGCATCAGTGTGAATGATTTGTGTTCAGATTCCAAGTTGCTAAAATGTGCATTTTCACTTAATTTCAAGAGGAAGGTGTATTTGTGGGGTTTTTTCTGTGCCAAATGAAGACCTAGTAAGTTAACAAGACTCAACTAGTTCATACCCTGGTGTGGGGTTGTTCTCGTTTGTGGCCTGACGGTCTCTTTGGAAGATGGAGAAACAGGTCTGTGTCTTTTTGTTAAAATAGGCTGTGAGTGTAGGAGCAGCAGCTCTGCACAGTGTTGCAGCATTTCTGCCAGTAAAATCAGGAGTCCTGAAGTATCCAACTGAAAACAATTTTACTTTGCAGCATACAGCTAAGAACTAATCAAGTATTCTGTAAATTGAATTAGGGAGGAAAAATAGTAGATGAGATCTGGATTTGGAAGCTAAACTACCAGGGAAGAAACAAAGAGTTGAGAAGAAAACAAATAAGATCTCCAGCTTTTTTCAGCCTTTTTCAAGGGTGCTGGGCAGAAAAAAAAAAAGGAATCCAAGCTATTTTTTTCCTCCAAGTTGCAGGTCATTTTTTTAAGACTTATGTCTGTGTCTGACATGACATGGGAAGGACTGCATGGCATAAGAAACCTGTCAGAACTAATCAGTCTTTAATTTCAGACAGTATGGGGGAAGACACTTGAAATTGTAACAGATTATTTTGAAAAAATAACAAATACTTGGCTGAAAGTATGGTTGGTTGGACCATAGTTTGCATGTGAATTTGGTTTAATTTTGTTAATAGGTTGCATTTTTCTAGGTAGCACTGTATTCTGTACTGCATTACATATATGTCTCTGCAGTCTGTGCAACCTTTCCACTTTAAGTTTAAATGGGATATGAAATCTTTTATCACAAGACATGATTTTTTTCTAATGAACCTGATCTGAAGGTTTTCACATGCTCACACTTCTTGTGAATTTCACTGGAAGTTCTTGTTGCTTGAGAACTGTAGGACTGACCTCCCTGTAGAAGCCCATTTCATGCCATGTTCAGGGGGATTGCTCTTTCAAAGCCTGCTGGAGGGGAAGGTAGGATGGCAGGAAAGCTCCTTTTGCAGAGGTATCTCTTACCACAATCTCTGAGCAATGTTTATCTAGAGACAAGTTTGGCAAGCGAAGAGAGGAAACCTCTCCTCTGCGAGCCTATTTTGCCAGTTCTCCATGAGAAAGGTCTGGCTGTAGTCTTGGTAGGTTTTTTGCAGAACAGAAAGGTCGGTGTGCAGGCCTTGTTAGAGCAGCACTCCGCCTCCAGTGGCACTTGTGACGTGAAGGTTTGCAGGTTTTGGCTCGTTGCATGCCTCGCATCTGGCCTTCAGCTGGTGTATCACCCAGTCCATACAAATCAGGCTGAGAGTCTGGCCTTGCGAGTTTGAATTTATTTGCCAGCAAAAAGGATTGCTTCACTCCAAACTTTTTTTTCCATTGCTGAATCTCGTGTCATGTGTATGCAATCTCTTGTTAACTGTCCTCCGTGTAGGAGTTCGGACTGCGAGTGTGATTATTGCCCTGACGGATGGGGAGTTGCAAGACGCTCAGTTTTATTATGCAGAACAAGAAGTAAGTCACTCTTACGTTTATCCAAACTAATTCATGTCAAACCTGTACACATTTACTGCTGGCTCTGCTGATTATATGGCTTCGCACTTAATGGCAGTTCTTGGGTTTTTTTAGGCCAACAGAGCCAGAAGTTTTGGAGCTATTGTTTATTGTGTTGGAGTGAAAGATTTCAATGAAACTCAGGTAACTTGCTTGCTTTCTCTTGTGTTTTTCTGTTAGACTACCGCACAAGTAACAGCATCAGATGAAGGCATTTATTTAATTACTTGGGTCATAAATCATTTTGTGCCACTATGATGTCTTTTAGCAAGTATGAAAGGGCCCAGTTCAGTTCACTGTAATTTTGTTTTCCTCATGATTTATGATTGTCTTTCTTTGCAGCTGTCAACAATTGCTGACAGCATCGATCACGTTTTTCCAGTTAAGGGAGGCTTTTATGCCCTAAGAGGAACCATTGATTCAGTAAGTTGGATATTCTGAAACACAGTAAAGGATGCCCTTTCCTGCATTAATAAAACATAGATGAAAATGGTTACCAAAAAATGCCCTTATCGAAATCTTCTAGATTCTGAAGAAGTCTTGCATTGAGATCCTAGCGGCTGAACCATCCAGTGTTTGTGCAGGAGGTAAGTTTCCACAAGAACAGTGTGTTAAGGCAAATGAATGACACTGATGAAATGTCAGTAACTACCTAATGTGCTGTTGGAGCTGAAGCCTGTGGATGTGTTAGAGCATCCTCTCAGGCCATGGCTAAAGCCCTGCATGTTCCTTCTCAGCTTGAGAAAAACATTCTGACAATAAACACGCAGCTGCTGTTGCTGAGTACCACAGCTTGGAGGGTTGACAGAGGTAACACTCAGTGAACTGGGGATACCACTATTTAAAAAATCTGAGAGAGAGAGAAGAAAAGTAATGTAAAGCCAGACTGACAGAGGTGTTTTAGGGTCTAAAGGCAATATCTCACGAATTTCTGAAAAGACTGCATTCCTGGGATCTGCTAGGACTTGTCAGCAGTTAGAACAAGATTTTGCAAAACATTTACAGAAATTTAAGGTTTATTGAACCAAATACAATTTGCTGCATAGGCCAAGATACCTCTTGTGTTTTCCAAAATGCTAATGTTTTACTTATTTGAAAGAACCATTATTCATTATGGTAAACATGACGGATACCCAGAGGAGTTGTTGATAATTTCACGCCTTTCATGTCTAGTATATTTAACTTGGATTTGTTCTGGTTTCTGTTAGCCATTTGCTATGTTTTTGTCTGCTTTAGAAGCTATTGCAGCAGAGTAAGAGTGACACCATAAGTTTGCTGGAAGGTACAGTTTTCAGCATGGTTATTTAGCTCTAGTTTTAGTGTCTTGTGTTCATTTCCTTTTACACTGTAAAAAGGAGCACATAAAAAATGGCAATGATGCATGAAAACTGACCTTGAAAACAGATAAAATATGAAACTCAGGAAAAATTTAGTATCACAGAAGAGGAATTGTTCACTCTTCATTTCCACATGTCAATCACTATATGATCTTACCCTGAAAGTTTCGATTTAACATGAAACATCCTTGTATCTGTTGAATTATTCTTAAGTACATAATTGTGGACTAGATGTAAAATCTCATTTGTAGAAAATTTAAAGGAATTATTTTACTTCTAAAAATATTACGGAGCTGATTATAAAAAACAGTTTTAAAGCTTTGACATTTAAAGCGTTTTATCTCATAATGGTACTTTCCTATTTTTGCTTAGTTATCGTATACATAACAATTCTTTCTGCAAAGCTTTATTGCATGCTGTCCTGTTCAACAAAAATCCATTTAGCTACATGAAAACGTGAGTGTTCCAATAGGAAGGATTTCAGTAGTATTCTTTCAATTGTTTGGAACAATGTTAAGAATATTGGAAAGTCAAATTTGAAACCATTTTTTCAAATAGAATGTTGAAAATATCTTTATGGAGTATTTGAGGAAATTAATTCTCAGGAAAAAAATTTCTTTCAATAAAATTAATATATTTCAGCAAAAAGAGTAATTTTTTTTTTCTTTTCCAAAGGATAATGAGTTCAAACCACTTCATTTTTTGCTAAGCTTGCTAGGTAACAACTTTTTGACAAATGTGATTAAAATTACACAAGTACACTTTAAAAATAGTTTGCCCTTAAAATAAAACCAAAAAAACAAAAAACACCCAACAATATTATTGTCTTACTTGGGTTTGTAGAATTTTTTCATTGTCTTTGTGGCTTTCAAACAAGACCAGTATCAATTGGGCAGAATCAATTTTTGTGTATTGCTGCTGATTGAGCAAGGTACCAGCGCTTCTTTCACTTAAATTCTGAAGTTTGCCCTGTCCCTGTCAGCCAAGCAAGGGCTGGCACATGGTGAAGCTTTGCTGCCCAATCTCGACGTGCTTGAAGTTTGGTTTGTAGCAGCAGAGAGCTTAAAAATGGGAGGAAGCCAAAGCTGCAGCTCCACATGGTGTACACTGTTTGTATACTGCTGTATACTGTTGTATTTGAAGTATTAAAGTCTTCAGCACTAAGAATCAGGCCTGTAATAGCATTTATTATTATCCCACAAGCCACAGCTGAAATTACCTCCTGAAAGAGGTTTTACAGCATGAGGCTACAAATATTTATGTTTGTGCTTAGATTTATTATCCTTTATTATCCCACTTGCTTCAACGTAGCTGGAGGTTCATCTGTATAGCTGTGTGCACCACTGTCTCCTGGAAGGAATCTCCTGGGATTAAACAACTTCTTTCACGTTAGTGTGAATCCAGATCATGAGTTTAGTTCTCTGGATAGTTACAGTGTTACTCTGTATATAATGTGGTTTATTTTTTAATGTGCTTCATTTGGACTTTGCTTCATAGGCTTCACTATTTTTTGCATTAATGTCAGAATTTTTATACATTTTAAAGATAAGTAATTACTGATATAGTTTACTGATAATGTATTACTGTGTTAAGATATATAGCCACTGAAACCTACATCAAAATATATATACACTTGCATGGTGGATGTATCCACTGACTGAAAATTAGAATGTAACATTTTCTAGAAATTCACCATTCCTCACCCTTTTAGCTTAGGAATGTTTGTTTGCCTGGTTGATTTTTTAAATACATAATATAAATTTTCATTTCAAAATGATGATTGAGAAATAATAGACCTTTGGAAAGAGTTCAGTATATTATCACATTCTCCAGCAAAGATATTTATCTGTTTACAGCCTTGAAATGTGTGTCTGTCCATGCTTTTTGTATGAAACTTATGTGAGTGAGGTGATAATTGGTTTAGCCTTTATTTAGCATTGCTAATAATTTTTGCAATTTGGCTTGAGTTCATAAGGGGTTTGTGTGTCTCAGTGGAAACAAATTATGATCAGGGCTTAAAGCAGAGTCTGAGCCACTCCTTGTAAGTGTTCTCGTAGTTACTCGTAGCACTGGTGATTACTGATGATCTTGGTTTCATTTTTGACTTGCCAGAGGTTTAGTAAAACGCTAATGGAACAATTTCTATGTGTTGGCAATTCCAGTTGGGACTCTGGCTTTCTGTGACGAAGCTATCTGGCAAGTCCAGTTACAAATTGATCTCGTCATATTGTGACAGCTATCTGATGTTTAATGCTTTTTGACCCTGCAATTGTCCCCAATGTGGAGCAGTGTAGTTGGGTCCTTCGTGTTCCCTCTGATTTAAAGTGACCAAGACATGCAGCCTGTAAACAGGCTATCAGTGCAGCATCAGAGGTGCTTCATATCCCGTTTGACAGCATCATTGCTTTGATTATGCTTATGGTACGCAGACGTGATTGAAAGGTTTTGTTGGATGTGGCATCCTACTGGCCACATCAACTACCAGGTGTGGATGCAAGCAGTCAGTTTCTCATCAGAGTCAGAGAAGCGGAGCCGACAGCACAGCCAGTGCACACCAGCTTCAACCTACCATCTCGCTGCCAGCGCCGCCCGGTTATTTCAGTGCTGACCTTTTTCCCTTCGCTGTCTTGTCAAAAGCTGCAATCTATGATCTGACAGTAACTAAGGCAGAAAAGGACGCAGCCAGAGCCAGGGCGCAAAATTAAATGGAATTAGCCATTTCAACAGACCATCACCCAGAACGCGCTAATGCTCCAGAGCAACCGGGGGGACAGGCTTCTGAACAGCAACAACAAACCCGGTACCAGCTGTTTACATTTCCCTGCAAGTCTGGTATATTGTCAGCTTGTGTTGGTGGACAGGTTGCTGTCTAATCACTTGCTTACAACTGGCTGTGCAGAGTGGCAGTCACAGTGAAAAGAATGGCAGGAGAGGTAAACTGGCCTGACAAGACTAAACTTCTAGATGTAGCTTTTACCTTTGATGTCTTATGTTGAAAGTTTCCTGCTTGCTGCATCTTTTTAAAGCCACTGAAACAGCTACCAATTAAGCTTTTGTGATTGCTGCCTTTAAGGCCATTAATTCATCAGAAGGGGAAGAAAAATTTAAGTGCGATTTTGTTTTAGCAAGCTTTTTTTAAAACACAAAATTGAGATGGGGAAAAAAGTTATCATTTTGGGTGGGCATTCAAGCCACTGTGATGTGGGCTGGCTACAAGCAAGTCTGGCAGTGTGTGGTCCCAGGCAGGTAGTTCTGGTGGGTGGGCAGAGGCCCAGCTGCCCTCAGGGCTGGTCATGACTCTGAGCTCTGCTGGCAAAAAAAAAAAAAGGGATGCTCATCAGGAATAATTCTCAGCTGAGTTAGATGTGGAATGGCTCAAGGCATAAGTCTGACTAAGAGTAACTCAAGATCTTTCTTGGAGTAAGAAGCAGGTCAATCTGCCCTACACTCCATTTTTCATTTGTTTAAAGAAATGCCCACCACCCCAGTGAGAACCAGGATGTATAACCCTTCCCATTAAAAAGAAGCCAAATTCTGATGCTGGCTTTGTGTATTTGGCTCTTGGTGTGCTCATTGAGATCTCAAATTTTGCCATCTTTCTTCAGCAAGGTGCGTAAGCACATGTTTAATTTAAAAATGCACTCCAGTAGATAATTTCTTTTTCTCCTTCTAAAATATCTCTTTGATTCCCACGTACCTTGTGGCTTTTGTCAGTTCAGAGCCCTGCTCAAGAGCAAGTTACCATGATGAAAATCGGAGTGTGAATTTCCAGTGCTTGATTGTAATTTGTCAATGTCCTAGTCCAATTCACTTGGAGTTGCATCTCAGCACAGTGAGAACGGCAGTGACTGAAAGTGTTTTTGGCAAAAACAAGCTGTTTGTACAGAAAAGTTAAAGCACTCCACGTCCTTGTGCTAGCTTGCCTTGCAGTAGCTTGATAATGAAGGGCAGGCAAATCAGGCTGAATGTGTTTCAACCACCTTTGGGCCTCACGTAGTGTTATCCAGTAATGACTCCTTCCTCCCAAGCATACAAATAACATGGCAGTGCCTTGTATGGAAGGTTTCTAAAAGCCAAATCTTACATGGCCAAAAATCGTGTACTGCTCCTCTCAATCCTACCAACATTGTTTTGCTCTCCTTTTTAGCACGTTCATCAAAGTATAAATGATGATGCATGTAGACTTGTTTGTGGTTTTACTTGCTACTAGTGGAGTACTATATAATTTATTCATCTTTTTCTGTGTGAAGCTTGAAGATTAATTGATCCTGTGTTGTGCTGTTGTACTCCATGTATTGGGCTGGTCTCAAATGCTGCTCAGAGCCTGGTGTGAGAGCCCTGTGGAGGATTTGGTTAAAGTGAGAGATTCATGCGTGAAAGTGCAACTTCTGTGCTTTCCCTTGCTATGTGCCAGGGATCTCAGCTGTCACTTGTGTGCAATGTCAAAGGCAGTTTCAGAAGTGTGCTGGGACAGAACAAATTTGCAACATGTCTCTCCACCTGCCTGCATTAAAGATGTTATCTCTGTGGTTAGTGTAGCAGCCGCAATGGCTTTTTGTGTCCTAGAGGGGAGTTTCCCTTGCCACTTCCCTTCCTGGTGCATCTTGTGCCTAGTTTGGCAGTTCAGACTCACCCTAGCAGAAAGGGGACTATGGCTTGGGCTGTGCACAGGTGTTGGGCTTCACCTGTGCACAGTAAAAGGGAGGGAAGAATAGCAAACTGTTGTGTTGTTAGAGCTCCGAGGAGAAGTGCTAACTATGTAGGTTACAAAGGAATAACTTTAAAAGCTTGCTGGGGAGAAGCTGAGAAAACAAAGCCAGATTTCTTTATACTTTTCTTCCTCAAGTTACCTTTCCTGTCTTTAACTGTACTGGGTATGGTGACACCAGGAGCTTTCATGATAGGCATAAACTCAGCAATCCTGTCTCCATCCCTTCCCTTCTGCGCATTTCTACTTCTAGTAGATGCTCAGCCAGGCACTGATCTCTCTGGCAATAAAGAGAGTTATTTTGTACTTTTGTGAGTAAGCTCAGTGCACTGCAATGTGATCAGTAGTGGAGGGCATATGCATTGGGATCTCACTTCTGACAGAGATTTGGCTTTACTTAAATGCAAAACTGCTCTGTCAGTAAAAAGGCTACTGGAATGCTTGCCAAAAAACCCAAACCTGATGATGCTTCTACTGCTTGAATGAACAAATCATAGTTGCTTATCACAATAATGTCAAAAATCACAGGTGCCTTCCCTATCAGGACTAAAGCAACAGAAGTCGTGGCAGGTCTCTCCTTGTGCCACTGGTGGTTTCAGCTGCTGGGGCAGGTATGTGGGAAGAGCACAAAGGAAACGGCAGTGCCTGGGTCCTTGGATATTCCCATGCAGAGCTGATTTTAGTGAGGCTGTGCATGGACTCAGTGCGTGGGCAGGAGCGCTGTTCATTCCGAGGGTTTGTAGCACATGCAAAGCTTTCTCTCTGAGTCAGGAAATTTAGGATATTTAGGAGGGGAGTTCTGTCATAATCTGCCTGAACAGAGCTGCTGCTGAAAGTTTAGTGCTATCTGCCATGAAGATTAGGGGGAAGGACTGGTACTTGCGGTTAGCAAAGGTGTCTGCCCCAAAAGCTGTGGAGGAACCATGAGATAACATCAGTCAAGTCAGACTTAGTTTTACTGTGGCAGCTTTAAGGCATTGCAGTTCTATGTTACACTTGTGGGAGCTGATTTGAGATAAAGAGGAGACTCTGAAGCACTAATGCCACTCTTGGACACTGCTGCTGAATAGAGAGAGTGTCAGTGTGAATGTTTTATTTCAGGCATAGGGCAGAGAACAGCAGCTGTCATGTTTTAATTCAGGTCACTCTGAACAGAAATGCTGTATTTGAGTTATTTCTCATAAATCTTCTGTGTTTTCACTTACAGAATCCTTTCAAGTTGTGGTGAGAGGCAACGGCTTTTACCATGCAAGAAATATCGACCAAGTACTCTGCAGTTTCAAGCTCAATGACAGCCTCACAATCAGTAAGTCTGAAGGCTGGTGGATTGCAGTGATCCCTGTGGCTGTGTCACCTCACCGGACACAGGCCAACTCTCATCCATGTTAAGGGGAGTCCTTGCAGCAGATGTGAGAGGGAGCTGGGGTAGAGGTGTGCACTCAAAAGAAGCTTGAAATTCATCCTTATTCAATGCAGTGAGCTGTGGGTGTTGTGTTGTGAGCACTTGCAGGGGGCATGCTGCTGCACAGTGACCTTAGCACCACTGTAGTGATGCACATGGTTGCTGCATACAGCAAGAGAGGACTGGGGATCAGGTTTTAAGATGGAAACTTAAAATTCCTTCCTATTCCCTTGTTCATCACCACTAAAAAGAAATAGTGCTATCTTGATCCCCTGGTGGTGTTCAGAGTTTTTATTCACCAGTTTAGAAGATGGTTGCCATAAAACCAGGCCTTCTAGGCATGCTCTGTTCCTCTCTGACACCAGTTGCTGGTCCCATCACAGTGACTGTGTAACATGGAAACTCCCTGTCGTTGCTGTGCTGAACAGGGTCTTTTGTTTGCTATCTCAGCAGCCAGGCAAAGGACTGAATGGCCAAAAGATGGAGTGTCCAGTTTCTCAGCAGTCCTCTCTCTCTCATTCCTGAGAAGCTGTGTGTGTCTGGCAGAGTGAAGCATGGTGTGGGGAGGGGAGCTCTGCTGCTTTTTCATATATGCTACCCTTGTGGCCTGAGCACAGTAGAGGCTTTCATATCCTGTCGTGGCCAGACTAGTGCCTTTCCTAGAAGTGAATTCAGTTACAAGAGGGGGCACATGAATTACTCCTTCACTTCCCATCCCAGTTGTCTGTGTCGACACTGCAGTCAGTCAGCTCTGGTGATCTTGCATTTATTGCACTTACAGATATGCTTTAACCAGGATTTGGTTTTTGTGGTTTATCAGCTAGGCAGACTTTTTGCTTTTTCTTCCTTGTCCCTAGTCATTAGCACCTTGACTGGACTTCACACAGTGAGTGCTGACCTGGGCCTGGAAATACACAGGAGGAAAACTACTCTGGTTCCATTCCAACTCCATGCTGTGTTTTCCTTGGGTTAGGTTTGCAGCAGATGTTGTGATGAGATGCTGATCTATGCTGACTTTTTTCCCCTCAGGCTGGCCCTAACACATATCGCTGATTTCCATGCCCTCATAGCCGCCAAGGCAGGGAAATGAGTTCTGTCTTCAGGTGGGCTTGAAGTGGGTGAAGCGTGAAGGAACAACTCTTACATCTATTGTTGTTTGAGTTAATTTCTTTCCTAGATAGAAAGAGTAAACAAGCCTCTAAAGTATAAATAAGATGGCAGCTTTTATCAGCCCGTTATGCCCTTGAGTTTCACTCTTGTAGACCAGTCTTTCTCCAGGCTGGCACCACGGTTGCTTTGCTGGCCATTCAGAGCTAAGCTATAGTCACTGGAGTGACATGCGTGCTCTTGTGCCTCAGCTTACACACTTTTGGTGGAGTGGCAGTGCAGGATTCCTGCTGGGCTTCCTGTCTGTATTCACAGGACTTGGCTTTCTGGATGTGACTTCTGAAAGCAACAGGATTAGCACTGCTGATTCCTGGAGCAGTGGAGTGCAAGGAGGTGGGAAGGCGTGTGCCCTAGTGTTTGACTTTGCCTGCACCAAACCCTTATAAACGTGGGCTGTTTACAGATGTTGCTGCCACAGGGGGGAAGTTGGGTCCAGGAGAAGCAGCTAGTGCAGAGCAGGTCCCCATGGTAACATAAGTCATGGCCCCTCCCTGCCTGTTTCCTGTAAATGACCAACCATTATTTGGGTTTGGGGTTTTTTTCTCTACAGTATTTTTCCAGTTAAGCTCCACCCCATCTCTCTCCTTCCTTTTTCTTGGGCTCAGACAGTGCAGCCTTGGATTCTCTTCTGTGTATGTTTGCATGTAGGTAGACAAAAATTGAACCCTAAACTTTTGAGCCCTGGAGTAACTTGAGGGGTCAGAGTATTCAGCGTGAGTGGAGGTCGCATGTACTTTTAAGGTAGACATGATGAATAGTGCTCAAAGCTGAATTCCAAATGCTGACCACTGCTGTCAGGAACAGAGAGAAACTTCCTGTTCTTAGCTGTGATATCTCAAGCCTGGTAGCATCACGTTGGCATCAGTATGAATGGTTATTCTGTACTTGGATTTGTAATCAGCACTATTTGGGAGTATTAGTATTTGGCAATGTACTGAGTTCATCCGTGGCTGTCACTGGTGTCAGCGCTTCTCAAGAGAGTGGCCTGCTTGGAACAATTTTATTTTTTTCCATCCCTGACAGTTATATTAATTTCTTTTCAGATGAAAAGCCGACTTTTGTTCATGATACCTACTTACTCTGCCCTGCCCCAGTGATAGAAGATGCTGGACAGTGAGTATTGCTTTCCAGCATGTGCCAAGAGAGAGTGGACTTCTGGGTGAGGATGTCATTACTGAGCCAAAGGCTAAGGATTTTGCCCAAAGTGTCAAGCTAATAAATTTGTGTGTGTGTGTCATATTGCAGCCATCTCCCTTGTGTCAAATCCTTTCCTAGTAGGAGCCAGCATAGCTCTATTTAATATTGGGTCTTCAGCACAGTTTAACCAAAGGTCTTCTTGGACCATGACCCCGTATCATAGAATCACAGAACAGTGATTCCTCCTCTCTTCCTTGATCCTGTTTTTTCAGACCAAAAGGTAATTAAATTGAAGGCAAACTTTTCATTTTGATAGAAAGAAGATGCTTGATTTGAATTCCTTTGCTGCTATTGTGAATGTTACTTCCTGTACTTAGCTCTGCTGTGTCTAGTGTTGGTATTTTTCAGCCTTTTTAATCCTTTAGACTTCTGGGAGACATGGGACAATGCCCTGCCTTTTCCCTAGGCGATCTTGTAGGTGCTTAAATACTGCACTGGGGCTAAGGGTAAATGCCTCCCTCCCCTTTTGTATTTGTGGGTGAAGGAAATTAATTTGGTAGGGTTTTGGCATATTTTATTATCACTTTAAATTTTTTTCCTCCCTTGGACTCTTTCTTCGATATCGGAGAATGGCTAGGGAAGACTCTTCTTGAATTTCACTGGAATTTCAGTGTTTTTACCCTTCTTGATCCCAGTGCAGGTGTCCTGGATTTGCTTGGATACAAAAGAACACATTCTGACTCATGGACAGAAGGGTTTCTTTAAATAAATGAAAAAGTCCTAAAGTTTCTTGTGCTATCTACAGTAGTATTGCTGTTGTCTGAGGCATTCTGTTATGATTCACTGTCCTAGTGCCTTTTGCCCCAGGTGGGATGGGGGTTTTTAAATAAAGAGCATATGTCCCAGCTCAATTAAGGTAACATGAAAAGGGTGGCTCCTGGGCAAGCAGGGAGTCAAATGCAGGTAAGTTCCTGAGGCCATGAAAATGCCCTGACTCAACAGGACGTGCTGTCCATGCATGCTCATAAACCAGTGGCTAAAATGGAGTAAAGGTAACAATGAGTGTAAAGACAACACTAAAAATAAACATACCTGTTTTGTGCTCTAGGGTGGTTTTCCTACAAGTCAGCATGAACAACGGGCTAACATTCATCTCCAGCTCTGTCAGCATCACCAGCACACATTGTGTAAGTAATTCCAATGGGGCTTGACAGAGGAACCATGAGACCTTGGAAAGAAATGGTTGTTCTTCAGGCAAAGCCTCCTCGAGTGAGCGTGAGCTCTCTGCACCTTCTCCATCACTGCTACTGACTGGATCCCAGCAGTTCTTGGGAAAATAACCAGGGCAACTTAAGATCAAACTGTTAATGATGATGGATAGATCACGATAGATTTTCTGAGTAAAAAATTATAATAAAAGGCACCCTGCCCGTTCCTACCCCAGGAGAGAGATCCTCAAAACTAGGATCTTAACAGAAGGACGTCTGAGAAGATGATGGAAGGAGCATCAGGGAGCAACAGTCTGTTGAGCCTTGGGGTCTCTGATGGGATCTGGGGTAAAAGATACAACTGGTAGGACTTGTATCTGGAAAGGCCACAGAGGGAAAGGACAGTGATGCCTGTCCTGCATAACATGGTCAAAAAGACCAAGTGGAGTG